>JAGFPH010004347.1:49779-61625 GCA_018207615.1 Philaenus spumarius | reverse complement strand
TTTTTTTTTTTTTTTTTTTTTGCTTTCCATGCCATTTTGGGCCTTTTGGCTAACGAGCATGTTTTTTTTGGGTTTTTAATATTTTATGGTCCCCCGCGGGGTTTGAACCCGGGACGTCTTGCTTATGAGGCAAGTACCATCGAATAGCATTCTACCCAGTTTCAAATAACTTTACATTTTGTAATGAAAATTCAAAAACCTCAAATCGGCAATTTAACCTAAAACTTATTTCTATAGCCTATGTTATTTATAAACTTACCGTTTTATTACAACACCGTTATAAACCTAATTTCACTCAAACACAACCTACACTTATTTATTTATAACTAAAACGCAATATAACACTATTTTATAAACTGTAATAACCATAAAATAATACAAAACAAATGAAATAACCGAAGTCAAACTACGCCGTGCGACGTTCTGAAATCTGCTCAGTTCTAAGCTCTGTTATATCCACCTATGAAGTCTAAATGAATTGAATTGGACATAGATAAAATCTGTGAAGTTTCCTTTTTATAACCATATATTGTAGATTTTAGGGATATATCGAATAAGACTGTAAGAATCGATTCTAAACAGGCTTGCGTATTGGCCAAATCTATGACCAATTACAAGCTTTTACCGTATATCCTGTAGAACAGCTGTTTTCAGAGTAACATGTGATTTGAAGACACAGTTTGAAACAGAATCGTCTGCTAAATTCAATGCTGTTATGATCTTCTTCATAAATGACTTCTGTGAGGAATTGCAGACCGTTGAAAATGAGACAAAATCTTGACAGTATACGGCGTTCATTGACGCGTGAATCATAGGTGATTTAGGTACTACAATTTTGAAACAGTGATTACGTTTGTAAATATGTGTTCTACAAAAAAGTTGTAAATACAAAAATTATAGTTTAATTCATTACCTTTCCAACGGTACCGGTTTTATTACGATTAAATCATTTTAAGTGGATATAATGATCGAATTATTATAATTCTCGCTAAGGTTCGAGCGGGTTGCGTTGCCCCTGAGAGACTGCAGTCAAAACTGCAGTCTGCCACTTTGAGGGTTAAACAAGGTCATTTGAAAAAAATCACTTTTCGCCATTTTGTTCTGCTCGGCTTGTTAAGAAGAGCAAAAGACTAGTTTGATATACCACGCATGCGCTACGGCATATTGTTGTTATCGAATCATATTATAGTTTCAAACCAGTTTGGTTAGTTGCTCAGTTAGTTGTAGTCGATGTTTATTCACAAACAAAAACATAACCTGTTCAATAAATACTCAAATTTAAAGGTTATATTTGATTTTATCAATACAAATATCTTACTTGTACATTTTAATATTCTTATTAAAATTGTCTTGTCATCGGAAGCTTCTATTTAAAGCTATTTTGTGCTATTTTGGTAAATTGTTGTTGTATTTAATTCTTAAAAAATGAGATTTAGTGCTTTTTCACGGCAAGCTGATCTTATTATCGGCAGATTTACATCAATTGACAATTATGTCAAAACAATTTCGGAAGATTCTAAAACAGCTGAGCTTTCCACAACTACTTCAAAAAAACTTATCGGATATTTTGAACAAGTTCAAAAGAAAACAAAAGAGTTTGACGTGCTCATTGACCGCGTTACAAACGATGAATCTACAACTGATGTCAATATGACAGAAATTCTTAAAATGCAAGATATAATTTCCGACTTAGGGCTAACAATCTGTTCGGAAATTCAAATTCTATTACCTAACGTTGGTTCTAGTGAAACAGATCTTAATACTTCCAGCACGTCAAATCAATCGGAAGGAAACAAAACATTCATTAAACTTCCAAGATTAACTTTACCGCAATTTTCAGGAATTTTATCTGAATGGACAACGTTTTTTCACATGTTCGATAATAATATAAATCAAAACACCGCTTTGACAAATGTAGAAAAATTTACATATTTACTCTCCTGCTTACACGGCGAGCCTCTAAATATATTAAAAGGATTACCAGTAACCGCTGTTAATTATAAGATTGCTTGGGTTTCACTAATTGGAAGGTATCAAAATGATAGACGATTAATTAGCTATCATATTAACAAAATAATAGATTTACCGCCTCTGTATACTGGTTCGTTAAAATCTATTAGACAATTCTTAGACATTTATTCAGAGAATGCACAAGCATTAAAAGCATTACGGTACAATATTAGTCAAGAATTAACGCTACTAACAATATTATTACGCAAATTAGATGCTGAATCTCGCAAACGCTTTAAAGATAAACGCACTTTAGATCACAAAATGCCAACAGTCGCAGAATTAGTTGCTTTCCTACAAGAGGAATGTATTCATTTAGAAGACGCGTTTGCATACAAAACTTCTATGCATACAAAACCGACAATCTATAATAAACCCACTTATGTCAAATCGCAACCAGATTTTAAACAAACCAAATATGTACACAACATATATCACGCTACCACGAATACGCAAAACGCCTGCACTTATTGTAAACAAAATTCTCATAACATTTATAAATGCAATGATTTTCAGAAATTAACTCCTAAGGATAGACTGGAATTCGCACAGAAAAATAAATATTGTATTAATTGCTTAAGTTATATCCACATTACAAATGAATGCAAATCGAACCAGAACTGTCAAATATGTAATAAAAGACATCACTCTCTGTTACATTTAAATACTTTTAACACAAGAGGACCAGCTCCCCCCTCCTCCAGCTGACTAGACACACCGTACCTTCGACACTCCAAATCTAATTGCCTAAACAAACAGACCTTTCAACATTCTACTTCAATTGTAAATAATCAAACCCACTTTAATCATTGTAATAATATTTTAAACGCTACTGATGCATGGCATATAACAATTCTTGGAACTGCAAAAGCTGTGTTGTCTTCCGGTAATGGAAGATCGAAAAAAATCACCGCTCTCTTAGACACCGGAAGTCAAACTTCTCTAATCACCGAAAATTGCGCTATTTCGTTGGGAATTTCAATTAAATCATCTTCTCTGTTGCTAAATGGAATTTCTAGTATTACGACGTCTATTAAAGGATTAGCTCGAGTGAATATATATGCTTTGTGTGGAACTATATTGATTCAGAATCACTTGGTAATTGTTGTCGAAAACATTTCTTCTGGTTTACCGCAATGGGAGATATCACCCGCTCTGTATAACAAATTAAAATGTTTAAAACTCGCTGATCCGCAATTTAATGAACCCGATCAAATTAATCTCTTAATTGGTGCAGATTTGTTCGGTTCAGTTGTAACCGGAAATAAAATTAATTTAGGAAAAATTTCCCTACGGCATTAGAAACAATATTTGGTCACGTCTTATTAGGTTCAATGGAAACTGTTTCGCATACACACAATCCTATTTCAATGTTCACCACTACACAAATAGACTTAAATCAACTAATACAAAAATTCTGGGAATTGGAAGAAGTGCCTACTTCTTCTAGAAGAACAGCAGATGAAATAGAATGTGAAAAGCATTATATTTCAACAATAAATCGCGAAGAGAACGGAAGATATATCACTTCCCTTCCATTCAAAACAAATTCTGCCAGCCTCGGCACATCTTTTGAAATAGCAAAAAACCGTTTTCTACAATTAGAAAATAAATTAGACTCTGATCCTGTTTTAAAATCCTCTTACATTGATTTTATGAAAGAATATTTTAACTTAGGTCACATGGAACTGACAGACGATTCTGTATTCCAAGATAAACACTATTTTTTACCACATCACGCTGTTTTAAAGGAGACAAATGGTGCATCTAAGCTTCGCGTGGTGTTTGACGGGAGTGCAAAAACCAGCAATGGAATTTCTTTAAATGACATCCTTTATTGTGGACTAAAACTACAGAACAACATTTGTGACGTTATATTTCAATTTCGCAGACATAATATTGTCTTCTCTTGCGATAACAGACAAATGTATCGTCAAATCAAAATACAGCCAAGCGATCAACCTTATCAGCTGATCTTATGGAGATCTGATAAATCTCTTCCTATTTCACTATACAAATTGACTACAATAACGTACGGTTTAAAACCCGCACCCTACCTCGCTATACGCACGCTCAATCAATTAGCTGTCCACGAAGCTCAGAAGTATCCTAAAGCGGCCGAAATAATTAAGAATAATATTTATGTTGACGATATTGTTACCGGTTCGCACGACATTCTCACTGCTAAGGAATTGCAACAAGAACTAATCGCATTACTAGATAAAGGTCAATTCCAACTCCAGAAATGGTCGTCTAACGCTCCAGAACTACTTTCTTCGCTACCGCAAAATTATAAAGAAATGCCATTTTATTTTGAATCACAAAATCAACCGCAATTCTCCATTTTAGGATTAAAATGGACTCCTAATAATGATGAATTTTCGTATCAGATTAACATTCCAGACCATACATTCACAAAACGCTCTATTTTATCTATAATCGCGCATACCTACGATCCTTGTGGATGGTTAACACCAGTTATTTTTCACGCAAAGTGTATCATACAATTGTTATGGACTTTAGGAGTATCTTGAGATGAAAAACTACCCGACAGTATAATTAAAACTTGGAAAACCTTTGTTCATGATTTACCAGCACTAGAAAACATTCGAATTCAACGATGTATTAACCTGTCTAATGCAATCAATTTACAATTGCACGGTTTTTGCGATGCGTCAGAGCAAGGCTACGCCGCAGTAGTTTATTTACGTGTCACTGATATTAATCAATTTGTCAAAACTCACATTCTCATGGCAAAATCTAAGGTAGCGCCGTTGAAACGAATATCGATACCTCGCTTGGAGTTATGTGGCGCACATTTATTAGCAAAGCTAATGGAACATTGTATTGAACTTATTTCACCTTTTCATACAATCGATTTAATCCGTTGTTGGTCCGATTCTTCAGTAACACTAGCATGGATAAAAATGCCTACTTATCGTCTCAAAGTATATATTGCTAACAGAGTGAGTCAGATCCAAGATTGGGTGTCTCCGGAATACTGGTTCCACGTTCCAACGTGTCACAACGCAGCTGATTGTGCCACTCGCGCAACATTACCTTCCGCGTTGTGTCAAAATAAAGTATGGTTTTCAGGTCCGCCCTGGCTAACCCTTTCTGCCCATGAATGGCCTTCTCCTGTTCCACAGGCGTTGGACATTATACCCGAATTACGCTCAAACCCGCTCCACATCGGAGTCTCATCAACTTTAGAAGAGTGGGACCAGTTAACTAAATTTTCTACTTGGACCTCAATGATAAGAATTTTAACTTATGCATTGAGATTTATTACTAATTGTAAAACAAAAATAACAAATAAATTACCGCTAACGCTTAAAGAAATTGAAACTACCGAAACACGTATCCTGAAATTAGTACAACAAAGACATTTCGCAGAAGACATCAAATTATTACAAAATAACATGCCATGTACCTCAAAGTTAAAACATCTTACACCATTTTTGGACAATATTGGACTAATACGAGTAGGTGGCAGACTCAATTCCGCTTCGATAAATTACAACGCTAAACATCCTTTTTTGTTACCTAAAAAACACTTCTGATAAATCATTATCATACAAAATATTTACACGCTGGACCGCAACTTGTACAATCGCTAATTAGCCAAAGATTTTGGATACTTTCAGCAAGAAGCATCATACGGTCGTGTATTTTCAAATGTGTGACAAGTTTCAGAAATAAACCATCTAATAAATCCCCATTGATGGGTGATTTACCGAAAGAGAGAGTTACACCTACCAAACCCTTTCTCAAAACTGGAACAGATTTAGCAGGGCCGTTCTATATAAAAATGCACACGCTCAGAACGTCAAAAGAGTGCAAAGTTTATTTATGTATTTTTGTTTGTTTTTTCACAAAGGCTGTTCACCTAGAGGTCGTCATGGATTTATCCACAGACGCATTCATAGCCGCTCTTACCCGCTTCATCTCAAGGAGAGGTTTATGTTCCGACATCTACTCCGACTGCGGAACTAATTTCATGGGCGCCGCGTCAAAAACTAATAAAATTATGTGAACTCTTATACAAGATTCCAAATTTACAGAAAATATCGATCGGTTCACCAAAAACCAAGGAATTACGTTTCATTTTTTACCGCCTGCAGCACCTCATCAAGGTGGTTTGTGGGAGAGTGCCGTTAAGAGTGCTAAATATCACCTTACCCGAATCCTAGGAAATAATAAGTTGTATCTTATGGATTTGATAACGTTAACTTGCAGAGTAGAAGCGATTTTAAATTCTGGTCCGCTAACTCCACTTTCCAACGATCCGTCAGAACTATCAGCATTGAGACCAGGTCATTTTCTGACCGGACAGCCGCTGTTATCGCTGCCTGAAGAAGACATTGCAGAGATTCCTCTTAACCGACTTAAGCATTGGCAACAAGTACAACGCTTCACGCAACAGCTTTGGAAGAGATGGAGCCTTGAATACCTACACACGCTTCAACAACGCGTGAAGTGGACAACCGAGACAGAAAACTTAAAGGTTGGAGACCTGGTATTAGTCCACGAGCACACTACACGCCCGCTTTCCTGGACGATGGGTCACAAACTCATCCTGGACTTGACGGCTTAGTACGGGTGGTCACCATCAAGATTTCATCTGGTATTTTCACCAGACCTTCCGTCAAAGTTTTCAAGCTACCACTAGAGGAGACTCCAGTGGCAACTTCATCTTAAACCTCACTTACTCTCTCGCTCTTGCCACCTTTGATTTTATTTCCAAGCTATTTCCGTTCCTACTTAATATAATTTATGTTTGTTGAAACATTGTTTCAAGGGCGCCGCTATGTTCTGTACCTATGCACCAAACAATAGAAGAACAAATATTATAGGATTGGTCGTTGGCCTACAACGACAAACCACGACTCGTAGAATTGGAGCATTAGCCAAAAACAGGAACCACGCGGTTGTTCTTACGCAAGATCATCTAAAGAGAACACGCTGTCTGCTGATTACGCAATTAATCCTCGCTATTAACGCCGCATCCCTTTTTCATTCAGTGAAGCTTCGCTTTATTTATTTATTTCTTTCTACCTTGTTTTATACCATGTCAGTTGACCGTTTTTTAGTTAAATCTCTGTAAATATATTCATCTTTGTGAAAGTATTAATTATTGTATTATATAAGTGCTATTAATATTGAACTATAGCATTTTGTGTGAACTGTGATTTTTATAATGTATATATTGTTGTGAGTCTCGGCCGAGAACAATCAAGTGCGACAACGCTTCCCACGGAACATTGGACGCTGTGAGTACCTTAAAATATACAATTAATTAATTTCTGTAGCTTAGATGAATATCAAACATGTTTGTCTGCTTTGTCATTAAAGCAGTGGTCCCTCGAGCGTAATAGTAAAATAATTTATTATTAATTCCCATTTACAAAACATATCCAACAGGCTTGATTATCTGTTTCTAAGATAAACTCGCGATGCTCGAGGTATTGTCTAAATTTCTCTACTCCAAAGATTACGGCCAGACATTCTGACTCATACGCAGAAGAGGCTTTTCTTTCCGCAGGTGTTAGGGTGCGGGAAGCATAGGCATAGGTTGACGTGAACCGTCAATTTCCTGGAGTAGGACTGCTCCTAAAGCGCACGAACTTGCGTCCGTTTGAAGGACAAAAGGTTTGTCGAAATTTGCCATACGAAGTACGGGAGGTTGCACAATGGCATTACACAGATATTCAAAAGCAAGGTCTTGCTCATTGTTCCAAACGAACTTTTGTCCTTTCCGCAGGAGCAGATTCAGAGGAGTGGCGTGTTCAGCGAAGTTTGGGATAAGCTTAGAAAAAAATTGAATATTCCAATAAAGCGTGACTCAGCCTTTGGATTGGTAGGTTTAGGAAAGGTTCTGATGGCCTTGGTTCTTTCGGGGTCAATTTGCACGCCTCTAGCAGAAACTAAATGTCCAAGGAAACTTATCTCTCTTACTGCAAAACGAACCTTATCGGGATTAACCGTAAGTTTCGCTCTTCGCAAGCGAGATAGGACTTCACGCAGATGTTTGATGTGCTCATCCCAAGTCTCAGAATAGATGACTAAATCATCAAGGTAATTGAAAACGAATTTAAATTTGATGTCTGAGAAAACTTGGTCTAGAAGTCGGGTTAAAACTTGAGCACCAGTACAGAGTCCAAATGGGACTCGTGTAAACTGGTAGAGCATCCAAGGGGTACAAAAACTGGTGAGATGTTTAGAACTCTTGGTGAGTGGAATCTGATGGTAGGCTGAGTTGAGGTCGAACACAGTGAAAAATTTGGCTCCCACAAACCAATTGAAGCACTGGTGCAGATTAGGAAGGGGTACGGCTTCGATTAGTTATGTTGGTTTAGTTTTCGATAATCGATGACCATTCGGGGTTTCTTTTCAGGATTCTGAACAAGAAACGCTGGAGAAGAATAATTGGAGATGCATTTCTCAACTACTAATTTTTCAACGAGGTCTCTGATGTGCTCCCTCAAAAATTGCATTTTCGGAGGGGCCAATTGATAGGGCTGGATCTTCACCGGTATATTGTCTTTTAGTACTATTTCATATTTAATTAGGTCGGTGAGTCCTAATTCTGTAGTAAGGACATCAGGGAAATTTTCTATCAGCCTTGAGATCTCCTTTTGACTCTCATCATCAAGGTGACTCAGTGGGTTTTCAGAGACCCGAGTAGTAGAGGATAAACTAACTGTAGGAGGTGACCTTTTTTGGAAATTTACTAACTGGAAGGGTTTAGCCTTATAAAATTTAAAAGTAAAGGTGCCTTGGAAAAGATCTAAAATGAGTCGACTTTTAAGAAAGAAATCGGACCCTAGGATCAGAGGACACGACAGCTGAGGTGCCATTAAGATTTCAAAGTTCCAGCTACAGTGTTGTATTTTAAGATGGACTTTACAGGCTAGATTGATCCCCAGCTTTTCTCCGTTTGCGGTGAGGCACTCCGATTTTACCTCTTGCATTTCTTTAACTAGGTTTAAGTATTTTAGATGTTCAAAGAGGTCAGAAGACATGATGCTTCTGACTGACCCAGAGTCTAACAAGGCGTTTGCCTTAAAATTTTTGAAATTAACTCCAACAAGAGGTAGAATCTTGTTACTCAAACCTTTAGATTTTAACGACTTGTACGTTTTTCTAGTAAGAGAATTATTGGCTAAAGGAGAAAAACTAGTTATCTTATTTCTACACTAACTGAACGAAAGACACTCCCAGTTATAGTGACCAGTTGCTTTACAGTAGAGGCACGAGGGCCTTAAGTAAAAGGGTGAAATTAATCCCTGTTTTAAATTTGAAAGGTTACGAGCTTTAGTGGGTGTTGAGAGGGTACTCTCATGCTTTAAATTTAAATTGGACCTATTGTGATTATGTACTACCCCTGGTTTGGATTGAAAGTGAACGCCTTCATTAAAATGAGATGACGTTAGTGACATGGGTTTACGATGTGCCCAGGTTTAAAAAAAGATTGATAAAATTTTATGTGACTGTAGTCGTTTTTTACTGAAGGAGCTTTTATTGGAAAAACGACTAATTTCCGCCCCTTGAATCGTTTTTTGGATGAGAAGGATAGTTGTGCTGGTTTTTTTGACGGTTATTTGGATACTGCCTACACTGTGGGCTTGTATGACCTCTTCGGCCACACTTGTAACAGGTCACTGGTGACCTTACGGGTCTAAACTCGGGTTCCGACCTAGAGAAACTTTTTTCCACTGACAACCTTTCTTTGTCTGTGTACAAAGTGTTATTGACTTGGGCACAGAGGGTGTCCAAGTCATTGAAGTTAACTGGCCTTTTCGCGAATACGAGACAATTTCGCACCTCCGGCGAGAGAGCGTCAACAATAACCTGTGTTATTTCGTTTTCTGATTTGTCAATAAGAAGCACCTGCGCAGCTTCCTTTATGTCGGAAACAAAATGGTGCAGACTCTCTCCCAAACCTTGAGGTCTAAAGAAAAGATCCTGCTCCAAAGTGTTCCGATGTTTAGCAGGTATAAAACTGGTTAATGCCTCTCTGTGGAAAGCGCGAAATGTAGTGTGCTTACCTAAGCACGAGCTTAAAGGTTCTTTTGCATAAGGCATTAGAACGCTCAAAATATTTCTTCGGATGTCGGGATAAATTTTGCACAAGTTTAAAGCAATTTTAATAAAATTAATGAGTTTCTCTAAGTCGAAACCGTCTGTTATAGGGATAGTTGTTATTAACCTTTCAGCCGGATGGCTGAGTTTACCATAAACAATTTCAGGAGTGGAGTACTCCTGACCTAAAATAATGGGAGCAGACACTGAGCCTGCTTCTTGCAAATTTCTTTCGGCGTTTGACAAATTTAAAATAGGTATGGTAGAAACAGTGGCGACATTGATTTGGCCCGACACTGAGGACTGCGTTGGAACTACAGAATTATTTAAATTGTCTGCGAAGAGAGACTGAAAATTTAGTTTAAGCTTTTGAAAGGACGCTAACATGCGATTACACTCTGCATTATGCTCAGTGGCATTAAAGTTTAAATTATTTAACACTGTCATTAATATGCTTAACCTAGCCTCAAACAGCTCCAACCTAGTACTGAATCTAGTTAATTCTACATTTTGATTTGGATTTAAACTTGCAAATTTATCTGTTAAATCGTCAAGTGAGTCATGAGCCAGGTCGAACTGCTCCTCAAAATTATCAACTGTTAAATTATCAGCACACGGCTCAGAGCCTGTCTGAAGTAGGCTTCGCAAACTGGACCGCATTGTCCTTACAGTGCCAAGACCGCCTCCTCGCACCACTACTTCAAAGGAAAGTTCTGGCTTCCTGAGATAGTCTACAATCTGTTGTATGTCACACATGTTTAAATTATTTTAAAAATATAGAAAGCCAGGTGATAACTTGCAAAAGAGTAAGCTGTGTGTATATAAAAGAACAAAAAAAAAGATGTGTAGTAAAGATAGATTCAAACAGAGAGAAATTTTATAAATTTTTTTGAATTTTTGTTAAGTTTTTTTTCTATTTTTTGATTTTATAATTTTTTATTTATTTTTTTGGATTTTGTAGTTTTTTGTATTTTTTTTGTTTTTTATTTGTCTCTGGATATATCTTAAATTGTAAAAAAAAGAACGATAAAAAAAATTTAAAGTTTCATCAAAAAAAATTGGTTTATGAGAAATGTCGTTGTGTGAGAATAGCGTGACGAATAAATAAAAATTTATTAAGACTTCATTTAAACTATCATGTTTATAAAAAGTAAAGGTGGCAGCACTCAAGAAAACAAACACCAAAGAATGACTATTAAGTTAGGCCTATCTGAGAATCGACCCGCTACTGCTACCAGAAAGTAGCAGTAAAAAAAATTTTAATTGGAAAGGAACCACACCCTCTGCGACCAGAAAACATGTACCAGTCTCGGATAAAAAAAATATGGAAGCTATACTGGACCACATAGACTGTACATGTTCAAAAGACTTACCCTAAACAAATTATACTCGCCAAACTGAAGAAATGTCTTAGCCGATCACTCACAAATATTATTTTGGTATATTGAGGTCAACTCAATAAAGAAGAAATTAGATTAGATTTTAATTTATTGACCAAAGCCAAAAGAAAAATATATTTATAAAAAAAGACATGCCCTTAATTACAAAAAGTCAAAAATTTATATGCCCTTAATTACAAAAAAAGAATTTAATAAAAGTTTTGTTTTACAATATAAGTTTTCATTAAGTTTAAAAGATCCCTCCCCCAAAAATTTAAAAACCCTCCCCATTAATAATAATTACAAATTTATACAATTTTATTACCTATACAAAATTATAAGATTACATGCATAGTACCATGGATTTATTAA
>JAGFPH010004347.1:25618-43642 GCA_018207615.1 Philaenus spumarius | reverse complement strand
CATGTTAAACCTTCAGAAAGCACATGTACATATGTTCATATATTTCATACATATTATTTGAAAGATAATTTTTAATACGTTCTTATTTGTTTGATAAGTTACACAGCTCTACTTTATGACTTTAATTTTATAACAAAATAATTACATAAATTGCTTTAGCCTAGACTTAAGTTTCAATTTAGGCAGGTTAAACTAATTGCATACTGATTGTACTCAAAGAAAGAAAAATTGAACTACATAGATATTAAAATATACTTAATGAATTTGAAATATTATTTATAATATTAAATGTAAGTCTAACTTGATTGGCAATAACTTACAAAGGTTTGATAAGCATGAACACTAAGACATTTGATTTGGCGATGTTTCTAAAACACTAAAACATACCTGGATTTGTTGAATAGGCTTTAAGTATAAAGCATTTTATTTTAACAACGCACTGTCGTTTAACAACTCACGACATTAACATTTACAAAAAAATTTACAAGAACTGCATGATAAGCGAAGACATGGCGTCGGTTCTCAGATGGACAAAGGAGAATAATGGCGGCTTATGCCTGAACTGACCTACATGCCGAGTCACCTGGGTAAAGCGCATGACAGCGACTGCCGACAGCTGGTGGCTCTGTAGAGTGGTGCAGCCTTGCGGGATAAAAGGGAACTACTAGAACGCTGCATATAAGGTCGGTAAATCAGAAGGCATTTGACTAACGTAATAACGGGAAAACTAATTTTGAGGGTTAAAAAGTTGTAGTTTCAATTCGTGTGTTCTGTCCGGAAAAAGTGTTCCATCTTTTCACTAGTTTTACCGTTTAAATATAACGCAACATGAAAAGTAACGAAACCCGTCCATTTAAAGTAATGTAGGCCAAACTACCGCACAAAAATTTATTAATTTTCAGTTTTTCTAAAATTGTTTTATATATAACTATCTGACCCGTGCGAAGCATTCGCATTTTAACTTAATTTAAGTACATACCGTATATTTAAATTGTATACAAATTGTATTTGTATACTAAATATACAATTAATTAAAAATAGCAATGTAGTGGCGTAATGGCAGATCTCCAGCTGGGCATTGTTATCATCAGTGTTGCCAACGCCAGAAAAATCCCTACAACTTACTTGATCTTACATCACTGTTACTTTCGGATTCTTTATATTTTTTTTCGTATAATTGTATTTTGTATATTTTTTCGGTGTAGCGGTTAAGGAAAGCTTTTAAATGATGCCTCATTCATGTAATTTGATGATGTATTAAGAAAGTTATGGCATACCGACAAAAAAATAGCCTTGAGAAAATAATAATATATGTGATATATATATTTTTTTCCGTGAGTCTGTTTTATCTAGTGTAAGTTTAGGGGCCCAAGGGGGGGGGCTTAAGCCCGTCAGCCCAAATGGTAGATCCGCCACTGTAGCTAATTAATCTAATCTACTACTAAATAAGTAACCTTGACAGTAGTAAGTAATATGAATAGAAGATAAAAATTAATACCTTAAATCACTTTATTGATTAACGTGATATTGTATACGGATTTTTTAGGTTTTCTGCCATTATTTTATATTAGTATAACCCTTTTGGTAATATGTTTTCTATTTCAACGGTTATAGATATTGAATGAAAAAGAACAGACTATGAGTCAACATTTAATGCAAAAAGAGAGTAAAATATTAGTGTTGCGCCAAGTCTATTATTAGCGAATTTCCATAGGAAAAATGAGCTATTGCAGTGGCCCTTATGGTAAGACCCAAGATCGGGAATAGCAAATGAACACCGATCATGGTCCCCAGAACACGTTTTGGGGAGTCACTAAAAATCATATATGTACGTTTTTTGACCGGAAGTAACTATTTTTTTAGATTTTTCCCACGATAATGAACTTTTTAGAGTTTGCTCTATAAATATAATTGTAGGATGTTATTCTGCACATTTGGTTTTTTTACGCGACCTTATAGTTCGCTTGGTTCCCCCAAAATCGATCAAAACGTAAAATACCATAAAAGTACACGGTTCGAATCCAAGTGGTGCAAACTCGCGAGGCCACTAGGCGCAAACAATGCATGCAATGCATTGTTTATTGAAGATAAGCCCAATATGCGGAATGGCGTGCGAACTATTTTGCATTTTGCAGCTATTCAGCACCATCGTGAATAGACCTATTTCCAAAATTGTTGGTTGAAACCCTATAAACTTAATTTTGGAAATAAGTTACGATTAAATACTCGACGTAAACTTTCTTGATACGTATCAAGCTGGCAGGGTTGTAAACTCCTAAAGTCAGCTGTCATTTTCACGGTCATGTCATGTCGCGCTAACGCAGTTATTGGTCATTATTGTTTGATTGTTGCTGTTGCTTAACCCATTTATGCCCAAATTATTATTTTTTCTCCGATTTCGTTTTCCTCACAGTATTTTGTTGTTAGGGGTTGGACTAACACGTTTTTATCGTGTTTTAATTTTTAAACTTATATATATGTAAATTGTGGAGTGTCGACAGTGGTCCCGAGCGGGTCCATTACGTTCGTGTCAAAAACGTTGACAGCGAGTGTGAACAGGTTTATAAATACAACATAAAAACTAAATTTTTTGTAAATATTGACTAAAATATATTGTCTTGGATACAAGGGAAGCAACAAATGTTAAACAATGTAGATATATATAATAATGTTATTTAGAAATATCTATGAATAACCTACGTTTTACAAGTGCAGATACAAAACATTTAGTGAAAGAGACTTTAAAATAATAGTAAGTTAGATGTTTGTATAATATTTTGATAAACAATGCATAAAGTACAATAGGTAAAACAGTTATAAAATGGTATAAATTTGAGTATAAAATACATTTAAAACTAAAACTAGAGGCACTTCTATTGTTTTTTTAGAAATCTACATAGTTTTCACTCAAAACTTGATAAGATTCTGGTCAATGGGTCTATTTCGTTAGTGGATGCATTTTCTTTATCTTGTGTGGAATGATTTGTCACACAGTACATGACAGCCAATTTTACAGGTTCCACACACTTTTCTGGTGGCTTTACCGCAGTGGGCACATCTGACTTGAGTCGCCGATGTTTCCAGGAAATGGTTTCCAGAGTAGCGGACATCCTCTTGGACTCTACTGGAGGACTTAGAGCTCGGGCGTCCTGCTGTGGGTCGGTTCACGGTGTATTTTGCTATGTAACACTTGACTACGTAGGGTATGAAACCCAGGAAATCTAATTTGTCTTCTTCACCCTTAGCAGTGAGGCGATAGATTAGCCAGGCGTTGTTTATTGACACACTTATCATGCAAGAAATCATGGGCCAGTATCACTTCTTCGAACTGATATTGATCCTATAGGTAAAAACATTGTTATCGTTGTAACGCATCAGTGTTATATTGGTTTCTTGGTCAGTAAGCTGGTGGTAGGAACCTCTTGGTTCTTTTTTCACAACTTTAGGCTCTGGCAGAGGAACGTTCTCTACACGATCAGCTCGGACTGTTCCCGTTCCATCATACCCCTTTGCTTTCAACGCCTCCAACAAACGGAACGATGTGAAAAAGTTATAAAAAAAACGCAGTACCTCCTGTTTTGGGGTAGCTTTCCAAGCAAATGCATCACTACAGACCCTCTAACATCTAGCCCAGGTGCAAGAGTTCCAGTGTTTTTACCTTGATATGGCTCTCCTTGAATTATGTACCCTAGTCTGGTTGCCATAACCCATACTTTATATCCAAACTGAATAGGATTCCCATGAATATGCTGTTTGGCACCGTATCTCCCATAGTAAGGTACCATGGATTCATCAACTGATAAGTAGACATCTCCAGGAAAGAATGTCAACCACCGTTTGTTCAACATATTCCACACTGGTCTTATTTTCCCGAATTTATGAGCTTTTTCAATTTCAGCATTTTTACAGAAATAAATGTACCTCATTATATCTTCAAATCTATTTCTGGACATGGACAGCATTATTGTGAACGTCCTCCGAAGTTTCCCAATACATTCTTCTTCTCGGCAATACATTGTCCCCAGACAAAAGTAAGATTGCAAAGTAAAGACGCACCTCTTCAATGGATGTTACAAAAGTATTGTTACCTTTCTCTACTGCAAACTGATTAGTGCACTCTACAATGTACTCAACTACTTCGTCATCAAAAACAATTCAAAAGCTTCCACAGGAGTAATATTTCTTTGTAAATACCTAGGGCGTTCAAATTCAACCGAGGAATTGTCATGTATGTCTCATTTTTCCCAATTTCTATTTTTGTCCTCTTTTTTCTTCTTTGGAACCTTTTTTGGATTGTCTGCTTTCCTTTTTTGAGCTTTCTCTACTTTCTTTGTTGTTTTATTATCAACATTTCTTTTTGGCCTCACTTTCTTCGCACTGCCTCCCTCTTCTACTTTGGATTGACAAGTTTTCTTATTTTTAGTACTTACTCTTTTATTGTCAGGTGTTTTATCATACGCCACACAATCTTTTAAAACTTTAAAGGGTGACACACCTTGCATTTCTTTATCGTTATCTTCAAAAGTGTTTTTTTCTTCTAACGATGCTTGTTCTGGGATATTGTCTGCTTCATTTATTTGCTGTCCACCTCGTTCATCGGTGATCTGGTCTTTCGACATTTCATCTTTTTCATAATATTACTGTTCATCTCCTTCAACTATTTCCGTATTCTGAAATGTGTCATTCACTTCACTACTATTGTCGGCAAGGTTAGTAACTTTTTTTTCCTAAAATTCAAGACGCTCCAGGGGATGTGAGTTGGGCTTGGTGGTGTTGTTCCGGGTATTTCATCATCATCGGTGTCTTCACAAAAGAAGTATCTGTCTGTTTCAAGACCATCTTCTGTTATCCTTTCACATATAACTTCTGCTCTAGCTCGTAATTGATTGCCACTCAGCTTGTTGATGTCGCATGTGGGGTCTTCGTCATCGCTGTCGCCATCACTAACAAGAGCGTTTTCTGGAGTCTCAATGAATACGGTAGCCCTGACCACGTCACTTGCATCTTCTAATAATGCGGCTATCTCGTCCACGGTCAACCTTAAATAATCAAAATCAAAATTTCGTAACACTAACGGACCTGTACCCATTAGCGCTCATTGTCGACATTTGTCGACAAAAACTGAGACCGGAAATAATAACCGACCTGTACTCGCTCGTGACCATTGTTGACATTTGTCGACGTTATTATGATGACGTAATAAAACTAGGTTTATCGTTTAATTTAAACTATGCTAACGCATGCATACGATAGAATGAATTATAAATGAAACTATACAACTGTAATTACAAGGAAAAATCAGAAATGTAATGGTAAAAAAACTTACGAATCAAAGTATGACATGTTGTGCTGTGCAGGCGAACATAAACTAAAATGTGACACGCACAAGTTTACTACGACATGACGTGAAACGTTGTAGTTGCATAGCAGGGATAACGAATGCTAAAAAATACCCTTCGATGTCTGTGTCTAACTGAGCCTTAGTTAAAAATTCCCAAATATTACATCAACAAATGTCGACAGTGGGCATAAATGGGTTAATGTTATTATTATTTGTCTCAGTCAGTGTTGCCAGATTGGGGGTTGTTTTTCCCAAAATGGGGAAATTTTTAAGTTTGCGGGAAATATTGGGGAAAAGAAAATGGTGGGTAAAAGTATGGGGAATTTTTTTTATTACTGGGAAAAGTTGGGGAATAATATGTCTCAACTAGGTTAAGTTCTTTTTCGTGGAGAAAGGTCTGTTAGTGTTAGGATTTCGTTGGTTCTACTGTGTTTGGAAGTGTGGACTAACTGAAAACCCTAACAATAAACTGCCACGCTGTTCATGCCAAACCCGTCTTCGTCGTTATTTTATTGTAGTCACTAGTCAATGTCAAATTTATTTTATAGAATGCAAGTCTGTCATCTGTCGCGTCACTAGTTTCCTTTCGTGATTTTTTTCCGCCGAATCCATCTACAGTCTATTGATCAGTATGAATGTGGGGAAACAGCAAAGGGCAAAGAATTCTCACTACCGGTATCCCCAGCCTGCCAATCACGCTTAAACTTTCGACTTAAGCATTCCATTCTTATCGTAGTTTCATTTCATTTCTTATATAATATGTTTACTGTAGTTGCAACTTATTAACATATTACGTATATATTTCATTTGTGTAGTTTTTTACATTCACACCCAATTTGAGTAAACCAATTGTGAATATCAAAATTTATGTTTATCCTAAAATATACAAAATTTCCATTGTTTCATCTGCCTTGGTAGTGAAGATATGTGTAATAATTGGTTTATTCAACCAGGCATCCTTTACCAACTCAGTAAACGTAGAGTAAACACAGCAATATTGTATGTACATTTGCTGTCATTATCTTTAACTTGCTATTTATCCTTCATCAGATTGTTTTGACATTAACACCATTCGAAAGGGAATCAAAAGGGCTACAAATAAGTGTCTAGACATTTTTTGTTAAAATGTACGATTTTTTAGTAATTTAGGTTTGAAATTTTTACAAACAGCAGCCGTTTTGAAACTCATGATTGAATTTAATTGCTTATTTTTCTTGGGCTATATCATTGTTAGGTTAAACTTCATGCCTAGTTTGAACTCAATCAGTCACACCCTTCTCTAGATAAGAACTATTTTCTACAAAAAGCAAAATGGCGTATATCTAGAAAACGAAGCGTTTTCGGGTCTGTGTTTATATAAACTGTTTTTCTTATTTTGACCTATAGAACCATTCCCCGAAGTTTAGCACTTTACTTATATAGCATTCTGTATATATTTAAATATACATAAGTGATAAGTGACATAACATGTGTACAATAACTACCTATTTATATAATATACTAGCTGGCCTGATCCGGCTATGCACGGATAGACAAATCAAAGTTAAATGTATATTAAACAAACTATTTATTATAATATGCATAGATTGACATATAAGTTACATTTTATTTTATTTTTAAATTCAATACTGTGTATAGCTGAACACATCGGCTATTACATAACAAGGCGTGTATACTGCATCTTAATTTGAAAATGTATTCGTTTTAATTTAAATATACAAAACAATTTGCAGTTTTTAAATGTATTACAAAATATACAGGCTACATAAATGAACAAAACATAACTAACCGAGAATGAACAATAAATATAAAGAATGTATAGCATTAAATTAATGGGTTGTATTAATTTTTTCAACAAAGTAGGTTCATTCAATATCATAGCAACAAAAGGCACTTACCTCAAAGACAAATTTCAATACCAAGAGTTATTGTTTAAAAAACAGTTTTTAAGAAATGTATAAATAATACTGCAGAAGAAAATTATAATACAAATATTGAATACAGTAATAATACAAATAATAACCATAAAAATAATAATAATTATTATTATTTAATAGCAATTATAATTATGTATTATTATTATTATCAAAGACAAATTTCAATACCAAAAATTATTTTTTTAAAAACAGTTTTTAAGAAATGTATAAATAATACTGCAAAAGAAAATTATAATACAAATATTGAATACAATAATAATACAAATAATAATAATACAAATAATAATAACTATTATTATTATAATGCAAATATATGCAGCAATTTTTATGCACAAACTGCATTTATACAACATTTTGCACCTATAAGCATTACATTTATATTGACGTGAAGCGTGTATGGATTGTAAGACTTTTTACAGCTAGACCTGCTCTATTGAACTATTCGGGGTCCCTTGTGTCAACTCCTTTTTTGACGATTTTTTATTTTTTTGTGCTTCTAATATGTAGTTCGGTTCCCTGAGAGGCATGTTTCTTCTTCTTCTTGGATAAATTATCTCTGGAAGTAAACAATTGAAGTAAAACTTCTCTAGTTTGCCTACCATGCTGGATTTCCAAAAAATGTCGTCTCGAACAACTCTTTCGATTTTTACTCCAAGAGGTGTCCACAATACAAAGAAACAATACTTTATTTTGGTTATCTGTAGTTGTCCCTGTACCTGGTAAAAGTATGAATGCTTTTTGTCGACACACAATGAAGTTGTTGACTTGTTGAAGTGCCAAAATGTCCAAACTACTCTTTTCTTTAGTTGAATTACTTCTTCAGGAGTCAACTCTTTTCCTGATAGAAGTCATTTGATTTCTAGCAACGAATCCTCGCCAACAAGGCCATCTGGAGAAGCTGCTAGTACTAACTGGTCGTTGGCTATCAACAAAAAGACCACATTTTCTTACCGTAAGCCCAGACACAGTCTCAAAGCTTTTGACGGCATCTTCTTCATGAGCTTGTCCATACCTTGTAGCAGCGCAATTAACTTTAGAGTAAAGTAGTTGGATTACCACAGGACCACAACTGGAGCTGGCTTGTCTCTTACATACTAACCCAAAGCTAGAAGCAGTGAGTCTCAGTCTTCTTTCCTCCAACCACACTTTACTTCTACTTTGATTGCGGGTCAACTGCTTAAGTTCTAGTATTTCAGAGTCGGTCTTTTGTAGCATTTTCATATGGTCTTGGACTTTTGTTTCAAACATTTCCGGATCTATGTCAGGCTTTTGCGAGAGTGGCCCATAGTCTTTGTCTGGTCGTGCCGAGGAAAACGGAAGGGATCGCCTGAATGTTGGAATTTTCCTCCTTCTTTTCAGCTCGTTCTCAGCTTTCCTGTTAGCTCTTCCTTCGTAAAGTTTAGCGTAAGTTCCTGGGCTAGACTTTGTGATGGATTTATGCAGCTTGTAGAAAGGGCGTTGACTGTTGAACTGAACCACTGCTGCAGCACATCGTGTTTTGTACGAATTACGTTGAACTTGATTGAGTCTCTTGCCGCCTGTGTACATTGCTATCACTGAATTGTATTGTTCAACAACATTGCTATCAACGTCTTGGATTAAGTGGTAACTTGGATTGTGGAGCATGATTGCTAAGCGACTTCAATTGTTCAAGGAAAAAATGAAATATCGACGATTCTTCTGCCTTCGAAACAGTCGAGTTGGATATGTTCATCGGATGACGGCGACGTCTCCACAATCAGCTCATTGACCTCTTCTGTTATATTGTCTTTGTTTCCCTCAGTGTCCACCACCATTTCGTCGGTTACACTCACTGCCTCGGGTGTTGATTTTGTGCAATTGAACTCCTTTAAAATTTTCCATTCTTGAAGACGTTCACCTCCGCGATTTTTTTTGCCGCCGGTTCTTACTTCCCATACTCCTATACTCCTGACCAAAGCCTAAATCATAAACCAAACTCCTAATCTAAACCTAAATCAGAACCAAAGTCATGCAAAGTCATCCAATATACGTATTTTTTTAAATAACCCAAAAGCACAAACTGAACACACGCAAAACAGTCACTCACTCACATAAAACGATAGAATAATAATAATATAAAATAAAAATCAAAGCTATCACAAAAATAACAACCGCATCAAATCACTGCGTAAATCAACTCAACTCACTGGCAAGTAACAGACAGACTGAGATAGAAGAGACAAAAAAAATAGTCTAGAATATATTTGGCGCAATTTTCCTACTGGAAGGTGGAAAGAGGGGGTTTCGGCTGTTCGTGTCACCTGACTCGGCTCAGCTGATATTTCGCGGGAAACTCTGGAGTATTTCGACGAGAGCGAGGAAACGCTTTCTATCAAATCTAAGTTCACCGAGTCCTGCAGTATATTGTCTACAGTCGCGAGCATGGAATACGGCGGACCATTTTTGCGCTGTTGTCAGATCGTGCAAGCTAAGAAACGTAGTCTCTTCCAGACGAAATAGTTTTGTCGAGGCGTAACCTGCTTTGCTCTCTTTAGCCGTAGGTGACTAAAAAAGGTGAAAAAATTTTAAAAAGATGTGTTATTCTACCCATCTCATTTTCTACCTGAAATATATTTTTACGTAATTGTACACATTAAATAATTAGAATGCAAACTTTAGTTCAGAAATCATCTAACATAAGGTTTTCAGTAAGCGAGGATTTAAAAAAATTTCAAGTAACGATGTTTCGTCAGCGGTAACGTTGTAGGAAACCACGCGTACTAAAACTGTTGTTTAAACATTTTTTGTCTCTAAAGACTCGTTTTGGATTTTAAAGTGGTTAATTAACGACAATAAAATGGCGCGCGAAACTAAAACGTCCTGCCACAAACGCTCCGTCGGTCCGATCACGATGTTTAGTTATTCTGGATTCACGTTTTTATTCATTAGTTTTTATAATCAAGTATATTTGAGTTTTTGTTTTGTATTGCGTCTGTAAATCTTTTCGTTAATTTATAAAACTTGTATAAATCCAATTTTAAAATGAAAGAAAGCAATAACTGAAAAAGAAGAGCATCTCGTAGTATTTTTACTTTCTCACTATACTATAGTATAGAGAAAGTATAGTGATTGCAAAAAAAATCGATGTTGAGATTTTTGTGGAAATATCCGTTTTGGGTCCCCCTGAGTCCAAAAAAGTGGTTTTTACAAAATGGCTGTCTGTATGTCTATATGTATGTCTTTATGTATGTCTGTATGTCTGTATGTCTGTATGTATACAAAGCTAGAGAGAAAACTATTCTATCGATTTCAACCAAATTTGCACCAGACATGTCCAGTACGCCTGTATAGATGCACGAAAAAGGGTTTTGAACAATTTTGAAAAACAACCCCCTATTTGGCCAAAAAAACCCCAAAAAACCAGTTATTATTTTTTTATAAAAAAACAGCTCTAACGATTTTGATAAAATTTGGCTTATTTGTAGCCTTTAATGTGCCCTACAATATACAAAAACCCGCATCTTTCTAAAAATTCTCGTTTAGCTAATAATAATAATAACTTATTTTTGGGGTTTTTTGGCCATAAAGGGGTTTGTTTTTTCAAAAATTTTCAAAACCTTTTTACGAGCATCTATAAAGATCTAATTGACGTGTTTGGTGCAAATTTGTTCGAAATCGATCGAATAGTTTTCTCTCTAGCTAATAATAATAATATTTATTAGTTAATCGCCTACTTTAATAAAAGTATACAAAGCTAGAGAGAAAACTATTCGATCGATTTCAACCAAATTTGCACCAGACATGTCCAGTACGCCTGTATAGATGCAAGAAAAAGGGTTTTGAACAATTTTGAAAAACAACCCCCTTTTTGGCCAAAAAACCCCCAAAAAATCAGTTATTATTTTTTTATTAAAAAACGGCTCTAACGATTTTGATAAAATTTGGATTATTTGTAGCCTTTAATGTGCCCTACCATATACAGAAACCCACATCTTTCTAAAAATTCTCGTTTAGCTAATAATAATAATAATAACTGATTTTTGGGGTTTTTTTGGCCATAAAGCGGGTTGTTTTAAAAATAATTTCAAAACCATTTTACGTGCATCTATGAAGACCTAATTGACGTGTTTGGTGCAAATTTTTTCGAAATCGATCTAATAGTTTTCTCTCTAGATAATAATAATAATAATAATATTTATTAGTTTATCTCCAACTTTAATAAAAAAACTCTCCTACCCCACCCTACAAGTCACAGTGGATCTGTTTAGTAATTTAAATGTATTTGTGAGAAAGTATGTGCCAGTTCCTGGTACCGTTTATTTTATAATTGTATATTTACAAATAATAAATTAACTACTAATAATAATTTATTGAATAGATACATACATCTAATATTATATTTTTTTATACACCGGATGAAAATATTGAATGATTTGATTTGGTTAGTTATTTGTTTAACTGTTGTTCATTTAGCAAATATTTACAAACATTTAACCGTTATACTCAAACCGAGAACAGTTTTATTAACAGTCGGGGTGGGCAGTGGCGCTTGGACTAGGCAACACTGGATGCTCAGTGTTGCCAGATCGTGCCGTAGAGCGAATTCTCACCCGCCTTATTCCGTGCTCCCGACAGTAGTTTTTGTTAGTCTTGTTAATTAGTTTTGTTGATTAAAGTTATAAAATAATTTTATTTTATGTTAAACATTATGTAGTTTTAAAAATATGTGTGAAATACATGTCGCTATACAAATGAATATTTAAATAATTTTCAAAATTAATTCATGCAATTTTACATTAGGCCCTAAGTAAGTATGGTATAACGTAAATTTTCCTGGTTTTATTAACGATTGTTACAATAGTGTAGTAAAGATGCAAAATAAAATAACCATAGTTTACATTTTTAGTTTAGATTTGTATCAACCACATTTCATAACCAGTTTGCATTACACCCACACATAAGAAAATAGATGTAATACTGATGTTTATATTGCTCTTACTTTAGGAGATAACATCAACCGATTAATTTTAAACAATCCCTCCTTCACTAACAAGTATATTGCCTATACAAAAACTAGACATTATATAAAGTACCAAAGAGTTGAACCTATTGTGAGAGACCTTGAGTCTATGCTTCTAAATTCGTTCGAAAAAAAAAGAGTTTTAAAAGTCAAACTGTCACTATTACTTAAGCTTGTTTTCTAAGGGTATTATTATTTGTTAGCTTACGCTTACAAATATTATAATACAGTATGGGTCTACAGTAACACTGTATAAAGTCACTGAAAGTAGTATTGCAGTTCCAGTGTGTTTTTATATGTAGTTATATTTGAATTCCAGCGCCGGATGACAAGGTAGGTATCACTCCGCCAACAGTTGTTTCCCCTGACGGCCACCAGATGCCAGGCGCGGAACTCGTTTATTTGAAGACGTTCACGGCGTGCATTGCTCTCGTTTAAACCCACATTTTTTGTTTAATATTCATCCGATTTTAATTTTGAATGATTTATTTTAAATATTATGAAACAAATAATGATATTTGCTGAAAACATATTTGACATAATATATACCGTCGACAAAAAAAATACTAAACTTCAAGGCTCTTATATTTGATTTCATTAATTATAAAAAGATAATATAATAAATTCTCTTAACAAAACCCATCATAGAATTTGCTACCTTCCAAACGACACCAAATTTTTAATTTTATGTTTATAAATAACGGAAATATCGGCATTATTAGTTAACATTGCTCTTATGGACAACGAATCCAAGATGGCCGACGGGTAGAACGTAGAACTTGGCCTTAAACGCTCGGCTAATTAATTACAAAACTAATGAGATTCAAATGCTGCGGTCAGCTGTTTAGTAGTACCATAGATCATGAATAATAAATAGATCTTGCATCCATATGGGGGTTGTGTGCCGGAAAAAAGTTATCCAAATACAATGGTAGTACACAGGTTTCAAATAGAGATTTATACCCTTGATTACACATACAGATATCCCACCTTATGGACTATACGGTGAGAGAATACGCCAGCGCATCCTGTCGTGAAACATTTGACACTACTTGAACTTGTGCTTCAATTTCACTGATAGTGTGCTGCCCTCTAGCGTTTTAAATTTAGATTGCTTTTAAGAGCATTACTTTTAACGAAAAGAGAGAGAGAGTAAATCGAGATAGAACTGACCTTGGAGCTTGAAGGTAACATGCTACATCTACAGGAAGTAAACTTCCTGTAAGAAGTGGGGGAGGGGGAATGTGAGGTCAGTTTGTTTATTTCTTAAAACTGAAAGCATTACATCTCTCCTTCGAAACCCAAACAACATTTTATCATGTCTATTTAAATTCTAAATATGTATCTGAGGAAAAATTGAATGTAGCATGCATTTATGTATTTTGGTAGAACTAACTTTAACAAAATTCATAATACCTACCTAATTATGTTTTAATGTAACATTTGTAATTTACAAATTCAAAGACAATACAGTTATGAATACCCGTTATAACAATAATATTTCGAACGCATTAAATTTAAAATTAAGTATTAAACATAAGTTCAGTAACAAAAGTTTTCCTTTCCTATTTAATTTCACAAACATATAAATTAAAATAAATATAATTGATAGTAAAATTTTTTTTGTGATTAAAAGTTGCTAAGACTATCCTTTCCGATTGACCGATAATATCTATCAGATTACCAATATTCGTAATTTACTAGGGGAGATCCCTGCGTGCTCCGCACGCCAATCCCCGTTGGAACCTTCTAAAAACATGTTATGTTTTATTTATAATAAAGGTGTAGGAGGATTAATAAAACCTCTAATCTAAGATGGTAAATCATGTTAATTGTTCAAATCAAATTATTTCGTATATTTTATAACAAAAGTTATAATAAAGGTTAAAAAAACCAGTATGTCTCAGGTGTACACTTAATCAAAAACCTAACCAAAAAGTTACTCACTATCAATTACCGTATATTATTAATAAATAGGTCTACTATATGTCTTATTTAATTTTAATTAGGATGTAACATATTTTTTCTTATTTTTTAATTCCTTAACGTAAGTTTTTATTGGTTTGCGTGTGTTGAAACATGTGTTGGTTCAGTATAGCCTAACTTAAAATATGATTTTGTACTATAGCCCGTCTCAGGTTAAGTTGAGGCAAGAAGGGTCGGTCTCAACCGTCATATATCTGACCCTTATTAATGCCACCTGAGTGAACCTGTAGGACACTCTAGTATAAAACTTCAATTCTGTATGTCTTAAGTGAAAATGAAAAAACGATATCATATTTCGTTTCTTAATACTTTCCTGATAATTTTGATACCAAATTTGATTACATTAGGCCAACTTTGAGCTGCACTAGCATTATAAACTTACTTAGTTGAATTAACATTACTAATATGGTTTACAAAAAATGTACTAGAGAAGTTCCTATTTAATAATGTAATAAATAATCATTTTTTGAGAAAAAAACTCGATACTGTATCGTTATTTACCATAATACAAACAATAATTGTGTGTTTGTACCATGTTAATCGGCCGACTTAAGGGGGCGCTACCCTGTCCGCCATATTGAATCTGATTCCCATAAGAGCAATGCTACAGAATAAGTCATTTTTTCTGTTAATTCGTGGAATAAATTTAAAAATTTTGTTTCATTTTGAAGTACTGTCATATGCGGATGTTGATTGCTAAATACATTTTCAAAAACTATTGTTTTTATAAACGTATGATATAAATAGTAAAAAACAGTAAACTTTATTAATTTTTTACTCAGTTGCAAAAAGAGATATCGCACAAAATCTTAGCAATCAACACCCACAATCTATTTTACTTTAAGAAAAAAAAATACAGCTTTCGTTTTTTGACAAAAACAACTCAAAAATATGCTTAGTAGTGAAGGTATGTTTTGGTTATTTAACATTGAAATTGGTAACCAACTTCGCCGTTTTGAATGTAGGGAGCCGAGCCTTAATTAATGCAATATAATTATCACCGCTTTGTCATTAATAATACAAATTTAATTTTGTAATTTCTTGTATTGAAAAAAACAGTTACAACACTTTAAGTCGGCCGATTAACATGGGACAAACACACAATTGTTTGTGTTATAATAAATAGCGATACAGTATCGAATTTTTTCTCAAATAATGATTACTTATAACATTTTTAAATATGAACTTCTCTAGTACATTTTTGTGGCTTTATTGTTGTAAACCATATTAGTAATGTTGATTCAACTAAGAAAGTTTATAATGCTAGTACAGCTCAAAGTTGGCCAAATGTAATCAAATTTGGTATCAAAATTATCTGGAAAATACCATGAAACGAAATATGATATCGTTTTTTCATTTTCACTTAAGACATACAGAATTGCAATTTTATACTATAGTTTGCTACAGGTACACTCAGGCGGCATTAATAAGGGTCAGTTTTATGACGGTTGAGACCGACCTTAATTACCCACCCTCCTTGCCTCAACTTAACCTGAGACGGGCTATAAAAGCTGGACATCCGAATCAATTATATTATCTGTTATTTAAAAATCATTATTTGCTTCCACGAAAGCAGCTGGATTAGTTTGGTTCTTATTATAAACAGTTGTTTTGTATAGAAAAGTTTTTAAATTCGTTCCATGTTAATCTTGTGGGTAAAACCCGACCTTTGAGATTAGCTCACGCCATTAAGGATAAGAATTTTTTACATCTAAAACCTTATTGCAAAACTTCGAAATGAGACGAATTTTTTGACAACTCAAACATTAAATTTGGTCTAGAAATAAGGGAGGAGTTGTGTTCACAAAAATCTGCTTCACGTATTATATATGAACATAGGCACTCTTAGCTTACCTAATGCAGTTATTAGGACATTATTATTAATAATTGAAATTTCTTAACATGAAACAAAATTTTAATTTCTTTTATTTCTATTACAAATTTGTTGTTTAATGATCATTATATTAATTCGTAAACATGGAAATTTGTAGTACCTTTTTTTAGTATTTTTTATAAAAGGAGAGTAATGAAGCTTTTAAATTATTCGAAAGGTACAGAAAACAAAACTTGTGTTATTGCCTAAGACAATTAAATTAATAAACTAGGTCTAACCTAAAATTGTATTTCTAAGTTGATTATCCGAATCAGCTGATTTATTTGTTATTTTATTTAGTTGGTTGCTATGGCAATGAAAACAAAATATATATATAAAATATAAATTAAAAAATATAAAAAAATATATAAATAAAATAAAAATTTTATATATATATAAAACAAAATTGAATCGAACTTATTATTGAATATTCAGTTACGGTAAGTTTTAAGGAATGTAAAGGTGAAAACACACTGCCGTCACGTCACGTGATGTCACGTCAAGGGCTAAAAGTGTGGGATGTTGTTTTGAATGGTATGTCAATGGACTAGAATTACATTGTTGTCACCTCACATCTCGGGCATAACTTCACAGATTTCACTCGTGAACTCACGTGACAAAGATCTCTGCTCACACAATTTCGGGAGACGTGAGGTCACGTATTTTCTAAATCATTTCAGTTCAGTTAAACTATTTTGCAATAATTCGAAATAAAAAAACATTAGGCCTATTTTGTAAAAATTGGTATGCATATAATAACGTAATATCAAGCTCCTTTCTTTTTTTTGTGATGTGCGACTTCCAGTTCAGTTTTGAATCCAAAATCATTCCGAGATATTTAACTTTATCCTATATGTTATTACATATTAAAAGAAAGTTAAAAATATTATATTTTATTTGCTTTTCATTTCATATTGATACATTAAATAGTTTTGATTTTATGGAACTATATAGGCCTATTTGTTAAAATGTTGTAGGCCCCTATCTATATACATTGATATATAAAAATAAAGATTTTACAATATTATTTTTATTTGCTTTTTATTAGATATTGATCAGGCACGGACTAACAAAGAAATGATCTAGAAAGTTGTGTTACGGTGACGGTGCGTGACAGCAGTATTCCTTCTTAGCATGATATTACACTAAATAAGTGACAGTGTGACATCACGTGACATGACGGCAGTGTGTTTCTACTTTTACTCGTGCGCAATGTATTCTTAGTATCTGTACAGGGCGCGCGCGCTAATCGCGGCGATCCATCTCCTGTCGGTTTTTCAACGAACACTGCCTATTCACCGTTCATATTTGGACGGGAGCATGAAAGGTTTGTCGTTTTCAGCGCACATGTGATTATTGTTTTTCAAGATATAAATTACCCTATAAACTACTCTCCCCCACTTAAAAAAACTACTATTTTATTTAAATATTTTTTGTTGTTGATATCCATAAGCTAACCCTTCATTGGTAGTACAATACCATTTTATTTACCTGTTTTGTGTTTGTAGCTATTCACCATATTGTTAGGAAACAACATTTTTATATTTCATTTGTAAACAGTTGTAAATAATTTCTGCACATGTTCATTTTAATATTAATTATTTAATGCATAAGCTACCACCCCTATTGATAGTAAATTACTAATTTATTTAACTATGTTGCGTTTGTAAATAATTTCTGCACATGTTCATTTTAATATTAATTATTTAATGCAAAAGCTATCACCCCTATTGATAGTAAATTACTAATTTATTTAACTATGTTGCGTTTGTAAATAATTTCTGCACATGTTCATTTTAATATTAATTATTTAATGCAAAAGCTATCACCCCTATTGATAGTAAATTACTAATTTATTTAACTATGTTGCGTTTGTAAATAATTTCTGCACATGTTCATTTTAATA
>JAGFPH010004347.1:0-15159 GCA_018207615.1 Philaenus spumarius | reverse complement strand
ATATGAAAACACAACTTGTAATAAAATATTTTACTAAATTACCAAGAATTTGTAAAAATAAAAATAAAAGCATCAAATATAATAAAATAACACAAATAAAGAGTAAATAAAAATATAAAATTTGTTTGCTAAACACTATTTGTGTAAGCCAAAAATATCTAGGCTGCATACGATTATTTTTATAATTGGATAAAAAGAAAGCTGTTTAGTATATGACAACAGCGTATGTTCGCGAAAAATCAATCCCCGAATACAATTTGTGAAAATTGTATGAACTACCATTGTTTAAATATTATTTAAAATATAGTGACAAAATGTCCGCAAAAGAATACGACGTCCGAATATTATTAGCGCTAATTTTATAAAACGTCGGCATTAAAACGCAATTTAACATACAACAGCGTAAGTCCGCGAAAAATCAATGCCCGAATACAATTTGTGAAAATTGTATGAACTACCATTGTTGAAATATTATTTAATATAGTAACAAAATGTCTGCAAAAAAATACGATGTCCGAATATTATTAGCGCTAATTTTATAAAACGTTGGTATTAAAACGCAATTTAATATACAACAGCGTATGTCCGGGAAAAATCGATGCCCGAATACAATTTGTGAAAATTGTATGAACTACCATTGTCGAAATATCATTTAAAATATAGTGACAAAATGTCCGCAAAAGAATACGACGTCCGAATATTATTAGCGCTAATTTTATAAAACGTCGGCATTAAAACGCAATTTGTATACAACAGCTTATGTCCGCAAAAAATTGATGCCCGAATACAATTTATGAAAATTGTATGAACTACAATTTTTGAAATATTATTTAAAATACAATGACAAAATGTCCCTAAAAGAATACGACGTCCGAATATTATTAATGCTAATTTTTTAAAACGTCAGCATTAAAACGCAATTTAATATACAACAGAGTATGTCCGCAAAAAATCGATGCCTGAATACAATTTATGAAAATTGTATGAACTACCATTGTTGAAATATTATTTAAAGTACAATGGCAAATGTCCGCAAAAGAATACAACGTCCTAATATTATTAGCGCTAATTTTATAAAACGAAATACACAACAGCGTACATTCGCGAAAATCCCTACTTCTGAGAGCAATAATTAGTTCTTGTTTCTATAAGATACCGGCGTTAAAACTTACTTTAAATTACACCATTGTAATAACCTAAGGTCCACGAAAAGGTTATTTAAATGACACTTGTAAAATTCGGAAAAGGTGGAATTAAATATCGCTATTTGCGGGAATGAATAACAAGTAAAACAAAGGCACTTCGTCGGGATTCCTACAAAAAACATAAATACCGGGTAACGTAAATCCCGAAAATGTCCAAAATGTTTTACCCGAACTAAAAACAAATAGAATTATTATACTTTTGTTACAGATCTATAAGATTTGTAACTTTTCTTCACAGTATTCACCCTAATTCTATAAATAGACACGATAAGAAAAAAATCCATAAGTGGTTGACCTTGAGCCTACTTTACCTTTCTGTGTTCAAAAAACCAAGCATACGCGTGAACGCGTTTACAAACGAAACAATTGCCTAAACATTTTACTAGGGAAAATATCTACGTACATCAAAGTAAGACAGTTTTACATTTTTTCCTACTGATATTTTATTGTTAAATGATTAATTGTGGTTAAGTTTAAATACAGAGAGTGTGATCGCAAATACTGGAGATTACATTCAAAATACGGAGAACTGGCTAGTCTTACAATAATATGAACTGAACTGATTATCTCTCATTATCAGTATCGAGTTTCGGCTATAGATTCTTGTTACCGATATCAAATACAAAGTATCGGTGGTATCGTGAATCGACCCATACCTAAATTAAATGTTACAATGTTTAAAATAGATTATGCACGTAAATTTATATGGTTTAATAATTCAGTACACATCGAATGTTTTGTTTGTGTTTGGAATCGAGGTACTGTAATTGGAATCGACTTTTATCGATACCGATTACCGCACTAAGAATCAATGGAATCGATTTTAGGGAATCGGTTCTTGCTCATGCCGAACTCCCGCGATCGCGTTTACAAAACGAAAATAACTCAAGTGAAGGAATAAAATTCCCGGTTACACATCAAAATCCCGGCTATTTCCCGGTTTCCCCGGTTGGTAGACACCCTGTATACGTATATAAATAAATCAAAGACGGAAAACAAGTAAATTTTAATAACTTAAGAAATGTAAAGATAAAAAATGTATGCAGACTGTAGTATAAAACTAAAAGAGCAGACTTAAATTTTAATGAATAGAGAAAAACATTGGTAAACAAAAGTGCGTTATATACTTGTGTAAAAAATTGAACATTGACAAAAATAACAGTGCATATTAAAAAACAGTCTAAAATAATGTTAAGGTCACATAACAAACATTTATAACATATTTAAAGAGAAATAATAATTAAAAGAACTACATCACATGTTAGAAAAAAAAATATATACAGTAGAGCGTTGATAATTCGAACGTCAATAATCCGAAACGTCAAAAATCCGAACGAATTCTGAGACAGCCCCTGCAAAAATATCGTTTATTCCAATTATTACGTCATCGCAGTTTGACATTATTATCTCTTTTTAAACACTTCTTAATACCTGCTCTCACACGCCCTCACTGCAGACTGGCTGTCAGTATTTTCACTGTCATGCTAATAAGCTGCTTTAGCGCTAGCAATAAACATACAGAAAGTTTATTCATTTCTCTTTGTGTAATCATTATAACAGTGTGTCGTACATACAGTAGTGTACTGTAGGCCTATAATATTTTTTAATTTTTAGTTTGTGTTAACTAAAATGTACAAGTGATCTTTTAATTATATACTGTACTGTAATTGAGAGTTACTGTACAAGTGTAATCATGTTGGCCCTACTGTGTACGTGCAGGTTTTTCAAAATCATATTATGTAAGTAGTCTTACATACTGTATTGTAATTACATTACTGCTTGTACTGTTTAACCACTTTAATCGATTCAAGGGCATATATTTTAGCCTAAATGGCATTTTCTTGGTTGTTTTCAAAAATCCGAACAAATTCATAATCCGAACCCCCCTCGGTCCCAATTAGTTCGGATTTTCGACGCTCTACTGTATATAATAACATAAACATCTATAGTGATATAGAACACAGACTCAAAATAGATAGCAATACCGGTAAGCAACTATGACGATTATGGAGGCCGTGTACAGCACCGTTTGGCTTCACTTCTCTTGCAAGATGGCGAATGAATAGTATTGCTGGCGTTAGGTGTTTGGTGAATTCATTGAAAATAATGGATTGTTTGTTGGAGAGCGTAGTGAATTGTGTTCTGACATAAACCTTTACTATCATATTGTGTATATACGCTTTATCGTTGTGATTCAGCGAGTGATTATGGAGAATTTGTAACTTAATTATTTGAGACCATGTGACTGATTTTGCGCTTCGAAGAACTTCTTGTTACGCAAGTATCCTTAATTATCAAAGAAAACCTAGGTGTAGGTCTGCATTTTAAATTCTATTTTTCACATAGTTCAATTCTAAATTAAAAATTGTATCTCTATTTTTTATAAAATTCAAGTTGTATGTTGTAAAATTATGTTTTGTAATTTATATGTTGTTGATCAATTTTTCTTGTGCAAAGATATATTGAAAATGAGCAAGTAAAAGGTTTAGTTATTCGTCACAATGCGTTGAATTTCATTTTTACCCACAATTGTCCGTGTAGGGAGTACATTCACAGTCACGAAACACAACCCCGCAAATAAAGATAAAAAATGTTTAATTTAATAAAAGATGTTTGTGTAAATTAAGATATGCATAATTATTAGAAATGACGCATATAAGATTATATTGCGGGAAAATATGCTTGCCACGCATGATGCAATCTTTTGCAATAAACTTTGCACCATGAGGTAGGTTGGCGAGATTGGGTGATATAGTCACAGATGACGTCATGTAGCATTGAGACGTTATATGTGGAAGATTGATAGATTGTTCAAAAATAAACAAAGAAAGTTTTTTGAAGTTAAGTGTTAGTTTTTTGATTTGAAAGTAAAGTACAGTAGTTTAAACAGATAGTGTTTTTCATTGAAATAAAATAAATTATAAGTAAGGCATAATCCACATACAATCTTTTTATTAATTTGAACAATTTTTTTATTTAATTTTTATTTGGAAATTTCTCGACTTCATTTTTTCTTTTAACAAGTTTATTTACAATTATATTTATATTTATTTTTATAACGCCTAACGTTATACGGACCCGATTGATGTTGAATATTGACGTGAATTCGGCAATTGAAACGACCTCTTCATAGTGGTATAAAACAAAAGAGAAAAAAAAAGAATATTCACACATTTTCAGTTATTATAAAACTAAACTGTTCGCGTTAGTTTATCTGAACGCGACATACGTTGCAATTTAGCTCGATCGTGTGGCGATGGTGGATGTGAATGCTGGTTTGATGCACACTCATTTCATCAGATAATGTAGCCTTTGTAAATTAATATTTATGCCTAAATAATTATTTTTTTACTATCAGTGATTATAATAATCAATATTCCCTTTATTATTCATAAAAGTTAATAAATGATTAAAATAATTACGCAAGAAAAAGTGCCAAATAAAATTATTTGGAATCTGATTAGGTATAATATTTTTTTACGACTGACTAGGATTGCGTTAACGCTCGGAATATTATATGTTTTGTTTCTGAACGTTCAATTCGGATAAGTTCAGAAACAATCGGAACTTCAATCATCGAAAATTTGATTCGACGGCATCTGTTTAGTCCCGCCGAAGTCTGAACAACTTGTTAGAACAGAGTAATATCAAGTGTGTAAATACGTAAAATATTCAGTTTTACTGCAGTGTTTTATTCTTTTTGTTTTAGTTTCTGCATTAGTTAATAGTTAATACAGAAGAGCATCGATTTTCCAAACAAATTAAGACCAAGGGGCTTCTGATAATTAATTTGTTCGGGTAATTAAATTCACTGTGTACTCACTAACGACTGGCAGCAGCAGGCGGCCAAGCGCCTGGCTGACTCAACAGCGGCCGCTTTTCCGCTGAGCGCACAAACTCTCTGAAGTTTACAACTAAGCTGATTATGCGAGTAAAAAACTTTACATTCGGAATTACGTGCAGTACTGCAATGTACTTATTTTAAAATTTCCGCTTTCAGATAATCGACGCTCTACTGAATTAACATATTAATTTGATTAAGTTTAGTTAGTTGAGGATATGTGGAAACTTAACCGGAGTAGGTTAGTTTTTTCAGCAATGGCATCGAAAGTGTGGCAATATTTTATAATAGACGTTGCGAGTGATGGACTTTTTGTCTGTAATTTAACTTAGCTGAATACTTTTATTTAATTATCTGTACATAACATACTTAATCATTTCCGTATTCAAATTAAATCTTATACTTTCTCTTAAATTCTTGTTAAATTCCTTGAATAATAAACAGAACCAAGAACCGATTTGATTCTAGAACCGGGAAATGATTTGACTCTATAACCGGGAACCGAGAACCGAAAAAAAAATGGAACCGACCCATCCCTAATAATAATTTTATCTTTCTTTAAATATATAATAAAGTGTATAAATACAAAATTTTACACAAATAAATAGGCCTAAATTTTATTTTATAAATAGGCCTACAGTTGTATAATCCCTATAATTGAACACATTTAACGAGTTAAAAATCCCCGTCAGCATAGTTAGGTAGGCCTAATCAAAGTTTGTTGGTTTTAAATAGTATTTTTTTAAATGATGTATTTCTGATGTGTATTTAATTAATCTAACTGTGATTTTTCACGAGGGCTTACTAGTAATTATTAATCTTCATCAGGATATGATTGATTGTATTTAAAAAATATATAAATTATTTTTTGCCAATTTCCGCCTACTCTTTCTCTACAACATTTTTTCTCGCATAACTAGATTAATCATAAATTCCCAGTATTTTTATCCTCCCCTTCAAATTAAATATTTGTAACCAGTCACACGAGGAATCGTTTGACTTGACGTCTGCTCTGCACTTACCACGAGACGACTACACTTGTCACTCTTGACAATAGACGCTCCATTAGCGGTCCCCCACTCATTTACCTAGGCTGTGACGATCACGCGTACAAATATCGCATCTTTGACGATACCAGAACTACCAGTGAGTGGACTACCTAAGTCTGCCATTTTAATTTTACTATGATTGACAAAATTGATCTGCTTACCGTGAGCAGATCACTGATCAGAGTGGGAGTAGTCATCTGCTATTTCATTCACCGATGGCCGATCAGTTTGTTAGGGGACAACGATTCCTACCGGTAAGCACCGATCAGTGCAGCTGTACATCTGTACTCAACCATTCAGTTAGGCTGCAGTACTTGCCCATTTCTAATTTAACGCCTTAAGAGTCTGTTGCTGTAAAAAGAAAGCAACCGGCGATTCCAGCGCTTCACTCTATAACCGTACCTAAACAGTGCAATTTCTTGCAGCTAAGCGCTTTGACATTGCCTTATTTAAAACCATTTTATAAATCTATCTTTTGTAATTAAGTGCCTGTAATTTTTCACGAGGGCTTACTAGTTTTTAAATAAAAAGAAAAGGAACAACTTAGGATTATTTAAAGGATATAACAATGAGAGTAATTAGTTTTTATGCAGTAGACAGAAAGAAAAGATTTTTTGGTACTCTGTCTTAAATTATTATTATTTCAATGTGACATGTAGCCCTCCAAGGAAGTTCACTTCAAAAATGGATAAGTAAAGGAAAGAATTTCCCCGTAAAATTAAAATAATAGAACCTTGCACCATAATATAAGTGCAAGTAATTTTGAAATTATATCAATGACAAAACTTTAAAATGTTAACATATACTATGTAAAAGGGTTACAGATTGTGTTAAAAATTACTAAACTTGTTTTTTAAGCATATTTTAAAATAAAAATATGTTGTCTTATTCTTTAAAAGTATAATCCAGAACAATACTGCAACATTGTGTGTTTGTGCCTATCTTTAGAAATTATTGAGTTATAAATTATAACTTCATTTTTTATTATAGAATAATAGCAGTAAGTTTGTAATCATAGGCTATGTAATCTTTAAAGGTTTTACTAAATAAATGAAACTAAAACCTTCCTATTTGTTAGAAATCAGAAGAGATGGAGAAAGGGTTTCTGCATGGCAACATATGCAGTTAGTTTTTGACAATTAATTGTAGATGGTTGCCAGTTTACTTGGGTGGACAATATACTTGTAATGGGGGAATATCATGAAATAGAAAAACTGAAGGACCTTCTGAGGTATGATTTCTCTCTGAAGATTGAAGCAGACCAGACAAGGAAGGCTGCAGAAGGAATCTAGTGTGAAGGATACTTCTTATATGACCACTTGGCAATGAAAAGGCATTCCCAATCCTACAACTGCATAAGTGAACTTACGACTTTATGGAAATAACTGTATGTAAATATTGTGGGTTAATGAAGCTGATTTTATAAATAAATAGTATTTAGCTGTTTTAATAGAGATATTTATCAAATAACAAGATGAGAATTGGGATTTTACAAGGTTTTAAATGAAACTTTAACTTTGACAAAGAACTGTTCATTTCAGAAGGACAAAAAAAGATAGCAAAGGAGAATTTACATTTTCAGTATAGGTACAATACAATGAGGCCACTTGTTATTGATTTAGCAGTAGCATCAGTGAATTGTTTACCTTTAAAGTAATTAACATTTAGGTTCATATCATATGCTTACTGTATGTTTCAATGTGTATAAAGTTCATTGAGGCCAGTAAGTAATGTAAAACATTATGTGTGTGGCTACACTAAAAATTCTATATAATAATATTATACACGATTTCTGTCAATGTAGGGTACAAAATGTTGAGGAGCTATTACTAGATTAAGAAACAAACATTTAAATATTACTATGTAAACACATGTTTGCAAACACACAATAGTCAAGCTACTAGTTTACCAAATTAACTTTTGTTATAAAGTTTATTTATACTCTCGAAACGTTGTGTATTATTTCTTTGTACACAAGTAATAGTAAATTTCAGAACAAAAACTTGTTTAATTTATATTGTTCTATTGGGACATGTTTCAGAGCAAGGTACATACGGTGCGCACTTCTCAACAAGATAGTATAGTTTAGATTGATGAAGTTAACATTTTATTTTACTAATATGTAAGCAAAGATTAACATCTCTACATACCTTGTTATCAGTTCCCTGCACTTCACAAGGAGACTCCACCCTAGGTATAAGATCAGCAACACTTATTCTCTACAAGCATATTAAAATAACAAAATATTAGTCTTACCGCTACAGTGAATTAATATTATTTACAAATCATCCATAACTATGTTGCAAAAGAAACATAAAAGAATAAAATATTCAAATACCATATTATTATTTTGAAGAACCGACCGGTTTCAAACAGTTACCTAACGAGTCAACAGGTAGCGTGCGAGTGTAGAATTCAAAGTTTTGTAAAGTGGGTGCGCAAAGACAAAGAAATTCTAACCAACACTGCGCTTTCTCTTTCACTTACAAGAAAATACTCAGAAAAAATGGGCATAATTAAGACAACAAGTTTTTGTGTAACATTTTAAATTTAAATCAAGCATGTTTTACAGTTAATCAGTATATTTCGAATTAAGTCCAGAACGAATCGCAAGTTCGTTGAGGTGTAAAATTATTTTATAAGATCTTTACAAAGAGGCCACTACAACTGTTTCGATGACAAATGTATTCAGGATAACATGGACGCAAACCTTTCCTTCTCTCCAGCTTAGTAAGTAAACTTATTTTTGCACTATAAAACTATAATCAGAGATGAAACTTCTGTAATTCTGCTTTACATAAATAATAATTTGTTTTTAGGTTAACTATATAACCTGGCAAATTGTTCTAATGGACAAAATTGTATACCTTAACGCACATAGCTTAAGTGGTCTTGCCTTGTCAAGTTATGTAAGGACATTTGTCTTTGAAAAATTTGTCACCTTTCTTTCATATTATTTAAGGTAGCAAAACTTCATAAAACCTTGGGTAATAGTTATACTTTTGATTACTCAATGTTTAAATTATTATATAAAGTTTCAATCTTTAAGAAACAAAAGATTTATTGTCAAAGGTGCCAATGACTAACATGCTTAATTTCTGTACAAAACCACATGGTATGTAAGAACCATATTCACTTAAATGTTAATTAATTTGACTGAAACTCTTATAAAAGCCACTGTATTGCAGTTGCAATTTGATATAGGCAACTTATTAAATTGTATCTTACTGAATTTTAAAGGAAGGCTGGTGGCAATACTTTCTGGAAGAGTGAGTATTATTTCACAAAGCTCGAATAGTTCAGCTAGCTGGGTTAATTTACAAAGGTCACAAGGGAAGGAAGTCTCAGGGAGATAGCTCAGTATTTGTTGGTGACACAAGGCCACCAATTATGCAAAATAGTTCTTCATCGCCAGGATTTAAGAAAGACAAGATACGGGATTATCAGCCAAAAACTAAGCAACCAGGAAACTCGGTCTACGTGACCTAATTATAAGAGAAGCTCAGGCTAATACGAGCTCGGACGTGACCTACTTATATAGTTCTTCTTACAAAATCAATGCAGCCCTAGTGTAGAAAATGGTCACCGAGAAAAGACAGGAATAATCGTAATATAAAATATAATCCTTTTAAAAAAAACACACAAAAATAATAACTCTGAAGTTTGTTTATGCTCGCTTTTTTTTATTGATTGTCTAGCCTCTTCTTTAATTGAATACCGTTGAGATACCCACTTTTCAATTTCCAATCTATTTTGTCTCCAATCACCGACAGTCACTTCCCCAACACCTAAATCACTTGTCACTTTTCTTATTGAATCACCTCCATCTAATAGTTTAATTGCTCCCCACGTTTGATTTAAAGATAAAACAACAAGCTTTCGCTTTCCATTCAAAGTGACACTCTCATTCACAAAGTTTTACACAGGCACCGGCCAAAAACAAAAGAACAAAATACAGTAGCAGGGGGAAGAAACAAATCGTGGAAAAGGATGGTAAGTCCTAAATACGATGCCGAAAACAGTTTTGTTTTCATTCTGTTCAATCTAAAACAAAAGTTTTTATTATAAATTTACTTATTGACAAATAATCTCAAGCTATGAATTCTTCTAAGTGCCACGTAAAATGAATAATTATTGGAGCTATCTAAGAACAACAAGTATTATGATTTTAATCTTTTACAATAATTTTCTCAGCATTATGAAATTAATTATAATCATTTATTTATAACTTTTCATTATTTAGCCTTAAATATTAAATTAAAGGACAAACACAATTTTTTTGTAATTTCTACAATTTTTATTGAATCTTGCCGACCAAGGTTTCGCCCGTGACGGCATTGACGAGGCAGTTTTACAGACTAAAGAATATTAGAAAACAAACGTGTTTAAAACATAGAACAGTTACTCACAACAAAGAAAAAGGAAAGAGAGTGGAAGGGGGCGTGGGGTGAGTATGGTCATAAGGTTGACAATGGGTTTAGTAGAGGCGAGTTGGACAAAATTCTACCTGATCGTTAAGTACTAGGCTAGCATCTGTACAAAATAATCTCTTAATTTCTTAATTTCTAACATTTCCAAGGAATGTTTGTTTTCTAATATTCTTTAGTCTGTAAAACTGCCTCGTCAATGCCGTCACGGGCAAAACCTTGGTCGGCAAGATTCAATAAAAAATTGTAGAAATTACAAAAAAAATGTGTTTGTCCTTTAATTATAATGGAATTCTACCAAGTACCTTCGTTCGTCACTATCAATCGTATTAAATATTAAACGTTTGTTTGTATGTATTTTATAGTAGTAAAAAATGTCTCACTAAACAATCATCATCAGTTATCATTTCTCGCTGTGTTTTATTTCCTAAACCTACAATTCACTGGGTAAGCATTTTCCGTGCAATTCAAACCCATTAATTTAATTAATTAACATTCAATTTGTACGGTTAGCAAAAAGTGTTTAATAAAACCTAGACTTTTGCCCATGGGAGGCTGTTGTAAGGCCAAAGACTTTGTTTAAATCTTAGAACAAACAGATTATATTTAATGCCATGGTGTAAGTAGAAAGTAAACTTAACTTACTTCTGTCGTAAATAAATAAAAGCAACGTGTAACCTCCTGAACATACCTTTAGGCAGAGTCTCAGCTCTCGTGTCACTGCCCTAGGTGGTGCCTCAATCTTAGGTGGCAACAGTTCTTGAATAACACCAATCTCCTGAAAACATTTTATAATCAAAGAGTTTAGTTTTATGATACACCTATTTTTCTCTAAACTAAACATTTTTGACAAAACACCTTAATTGTACAGCAAATTCCATTTTGTTTTTCTAAACTAAAACTTGTAGCATCCAGGTACTTTGAGTTAGTAAATTAATTTTGCAGTATTCCTGTAGTCTCTGTTTCATAAATAAACAAATAGAAAAAACCTGAAAATAGAAAACTGTCACCAGAAAACATTACATAGCAAAGTTTTGTTTTTGTGCCTATCTTTAGAATTGTTTTAGTTATCGGGGGCAGGGGAATTTGCTGCTCTCCGATTGACCAGGCGCTAACTTTGATATGAATTTAATCAAATGTAACTCTTTCTAAACTGTTATTGCAAACAGTCTAGGTGTTCTGAAATAAATCTTGATATAACTCACTCAGAAACTGACAAGATTTTAAAATGGTGGACAAAACAAAAATAAAACACCTTGCATAAAATCTCATTCTTTTAATGGCTCTAATTATGAAATTTTTGGGTGGTACTGATGCCCTGACGGAGCCTAAAAAGATAATTTTTACCATTCGAACTGCACAAATATCAATGGTCTTCAACCGTAAGTAAACCAGAGACTATAGGCTTCAGAGTCAGGTATGCTAACCCCTCAGCATCAAGGTCTAGTTGTACTGGTACCGCAGCATAGATTTGATAGCTTAATTTCATTGTGTTTTGTAGCAGTTTTAAATGTGTTTAATATTTGGCATTGATGTAGATCCTATAGTAAAGGTCTATAAAATAATCTTAAATTGTGAATGGGCTGAGCTTGGCATGGCTTGCAAAGTGTGTGTTTCAAAATTACCAGCCACTCAACCCGTTGCAAAGACAACACAAGGAATAACAGAATATTGTACACAAGTATATTAAACCTCTAAAGTATTAGGCTCTGTTTTTATTGGACAGTCATGGGACAACGCTGATACAGCTTCTAGTTTAGGTACAAGATCTGAACTTAATACTTCAGGGAAATGCAAGTCCTCAGTTACTTCAATCTCCTGGTATATATCAAACATAAGTTTACACACAACACAATTTGGCAAATTCAAATGACGCATAAAATTAATTTTTACTAAGTAAATTAATGTAATAGGATAACATTGTACTAGCGTTATACTTGGTGCCATTGTAATGGTTGATATGCAAAGGTCAATGTCAATACAATACATACCAATTCATTTTGCAAGGAATAATAAAAAAAACCTGAAAGTACTATAGTACAAACACACCAAATTACACCAATAGATATTATAAAGAAATAGTGTTATTTGTTTGGTATAAGAATAGCTTAACATTTATAACAGAGGAACCACTGTTTTAAGGAGAAAGCAGATAATCAAAATGTGTTCTCCGATATTCATCTAAATTTATACAGAATGATAATTGCATGTAGAAATTAATTGTAAGCAACTAATCATATAATGTTTATTCTTTTGTACCTTGCTTACGGAACAAATAGGCTATAGCAATTTTTTAATCAACATACACTAGGCTTCAAAAGACATTACATTTAACCCAAATATAGTTAGACCTCAATTAGAGGTTTTAATCCCGGGCCTTTTTACGGTCCCGTCAATCCCAGGATTAGCTAAATCCAATGCCGAGATTTTCGGTATTGATAATTAGATTAAAAACACAAAATCATAGATTTTCTCGTAAATGATGTTTTTTACTTGTTATTTTCTACGTGAACCTGTTTATATGATGTACAGTGACTATTTTTATTACAAAATTATTGTAATGCAATACAACTTTAATTAATTAAAAGAAAAAAAAATACGATCATCTATGTCAAAACTTAGAACTGATGATGTCAAACTGCGAATGTTACTTTTTAATATTCATACATTCTTATCAGCCAAGCCAACCCTCCGTAGCAGTAACAACCGTAGCAGTGACAACCGAAGAGACAGGCTTGACCTTCAACGATCTCGCTCGAGTCTACAGTGTTATACTTTACTATAGTGTGGTGTGTAATAAAATTAGTTTTAAATAGTAGAGTAGCTGAGTAGCCTACTTAGAGTTTTTTTTTTTTGCATTTTGGTATTATATGAGAAAGTAATATTTACAGTACATATTTAGTTTCAAGATTTTTCATTAGTTTACGTTAAAAAATGAGTGTACTTTTACATGATTTTCTGTTTTTTACAAAGTTTTGGTGTTTACTTCACTTTCACTTCGTGTATATGTAACTTTTTTACCGCTTGTGTTCGTTCAGCATTAAAATATATATTACTAAAGTTTGTTCTATAAATAAATACCAATTTCATATGTTGTTGTTTCGATAAAACTCCTAGTTCCCAGCCCCAGGTTAGGCAAACCAATCTTATAGGTTTAATATACATGTTATTAAAAAAAGGTTATTAGATAACAGTTGGTAAAAATTTGACGTCATTGATTAACCAGGAAAATTTATATCTAATATACAGTTTAAATATCATGCAAAGCAAAAGTGAAAACATACAAATATATACTATAAAAACTCAAATACATTATGTATATAGGCTTGATGTATAAATTTTATGGTGGGTTTAATATACGTAAACAAAATTTAAAGGAGTTTAATCACTTCAAAACCTGATTTACTTATGGTTATCAGAGAAAAATTCATAAATCTGAATCTCGGGTCTCCCGGCAATCCCAAAATCCCGGGATTGAGAAAGTGGTCCGGGATTAAAACAACTTACCCCAATGCAATTAGAATATAAGTAAACCATTAGAATGGAACAAGTATATTAAAATAAATTGATATACCTACAGTAACTCAGAATTTAAGATTCACTGCATTTAATATGTAGGCTATAAGAATATTTTCGGTTAAAAATCGCATCATAAAAACACAATAATTCTACAACACACAAATACATTTTCCAAACTTAAACATGAAAACAACAGGTTCCTGTAAAAAAAATATTTATTTATTAAAAACTTTGTATGAGGACTAGATTAAATATCAAACATTTAATTTCTATAAAAATTGCTAGCTCAAAGAAGCAGGAAGCCATCTTATCTGTCACCATATCAGACTAGAGGTAATCGCACACCTTCCTACTTGATTTAATAAATAAAACAATCGCCCAGCAGCATTAAGGAAGATTTGATACAGGTATTTAAACAACTTAGAAATATTAAACTTTAATAAAAAATCTTGCAAATATAATACAGTAGAGTCCCGGTAATTCGAGTCTCGATAATCCGAGGTTCCCTGTAATTTGAGCCACAAATAGCGTTGAATGTGACCATGCATTATGACACATTCTTGCTGCTTGAAGGATACCGATCTTTAAATTTTTGTTTTCCAATGAATCTGTCAAGAGCGTTTGTACAATAAGTTGCCGGTATAAATGCTTAACATTTTTTATAGTGCCCTGATCCATTGGCTGTACAACTAAAGTCAGGTTCGGGGGGGGGAAAAAATAACCGTAACGTTGTTCATATAAGTGGGATAGAGTAATGAGCAGTACAAGTGTCAATAAACAATGATTGTTCTGTTCTGTTTACAAAAGGTTTTGTCAAGATTTAACACAACAGACAGAGATTGGGCAGAGCATCAATGACAAACTACCGTATCGGTACCTAGAGAATTCTCGGAAGGCAAAATTCTTAGAACGTGTACCGCATCTAGAATAACAATACGTGTAAGAAATTCCATAAATATAATTATTATTTGTAGAATTCACAGAAACTTTAGTTAAAAATTTCAAAATATAATTTAGGAGTGATACTTTGCTCATATAACTATTAATAAAAAAACAAAATTAAATTTCCTTCCATAATTGCAGCTACAACTGAAGCCTACTGAAATATCGCTATTGGT
>JAGFPH010004346.1:75161-120111 GCA_018207615.1 Philaenus spumarius | reverse complement strand
GATTACCGGATTGAATAATGTTATAGGCTATTTTCTTGTTTTTTTTTTAACTCAATTATTTGATGGGATTTGTTACATTATATTGTTTATTTTTCCAAAAGTTTTCTTTATAATAAACATTTTGGTTGATCAACCGTATACCTATTCAGGTATACTAAACTAGGCATAATAACTCTTGCGTTGGTTAAGTGTATATGTTATATTATAAGCCATTTGGTAAATTTTTACTGTTTATAAATAATTATTTTGTCAAAAATCAAATGTTGTAATATTTGTCAAATATATCTCATAAAAATTATTCACAAAAAGGGGAGGGTTTTTTTTTTTTTTCAGGGTGGGTTAATTAATTTTTGTTTAATCTAATCTAAGGGCGCATAATTTAATTTTGTTCTTGATAAATAAGGGCGTATAAATTTTGTTTATGACAAACTATTTAGTTGGTTGAATAAACTATGTAACTGATTTCTGTGTATATAATTTGTTTTACATAAGTTACCTTTTGTAAATGGATGAATAACGCTTATTCCAGCAGTTTTTTTTTTGCAGATCAAGGTAAGGTTATCTCTGTTAATTTTTTTTTGGGTTAATTCATAATACTGTGTCGTCTATTCAAGGTCCATTTCAGCTTCCGTTTAGTTTAAAGTAAAGACGGCACACTACTTAACGCATATAATGCAATGGTTGCACATTCCTTAACCTAGCACGCATTGAATTCAAACATATAGAAACATACAACTCGATATCTACTGTATTTCACACTTCCAGTTACTCAATCCGCCGAAAGTGCAAAATACAGCTAATGGTACCAAATAAAGTATGTTGACCCGTGAAGACTTATTGTCCGAGGAAAGAAGAAGCAAATCGCTGACAAGAAATTAATATCGTTTCAACAATAAAATTAACCCGTAGGCCTACACTTTGCAGTAAAATATATAACTCGACAAGACCATATCATTTACAATATCACATATAACATATTTGAAACATTCCATTGAAATAATATCACACACATATCAATTTTTAAATATACACATATTATATCACATACATATAGTATACATCAATCACTTTGTTATGGAAGTGCCAAATATACCGTAAGTTAATCATGTCACAATACCATTTGTATTGCCGCTTGAAGTCAAAAATAATACAATCTATGAAAGACCCAACTCTACAGCCAATTCAAAAACAACATAAAAAAAAATTCCCAAAAATCTACCAACACTTTCCCAAATCAAAATTTTGTTTAAAAAAAATCAAAAACTACTATTAAACAGCTAAAATTTTACCATGAAAAATCAATTACTCTTGAAATAAGTACGGTACTTTCAATTATGTTTTATCTAACCAGCATCGATCTTATCTCAAGCATGAAACAAAAAGCATTTGGCACTAACACATTTCAATAAAACAACAATACTTATATCTACTGAAATCCAAAATCATATATATCATAGGCAAAACAAAAATACAAAAGTAACTCGTCTGATCTTCAATTCATCCAAAAAAACGCTCTCCAAATTATGTTTAAAAATTAATAATCGTTTGGTCTTATGGTTGTTATCTAAAAAAAATGCTATTTTTCTTCTAAAATATCCTCATAAATGCAACCAGTCCAAATGACTACAAATTAATGTACTACAAATAAAAAAAACCAAGGTTAAAATATCTGTCAACCAATCAACGTAATCTGTAAAACGTATCAAAAATGAAAAAGAAAATGAAAAACCACTGTACTAATCCATTCAAAAAAAAAAATTAACCTAATCACCTAAAAAAAATCGCCCTCTTTTCTTCTGAACAGAAACTTAATTAACCTCCCAAAAGTTTTTTTTTTAAACTAAAACTCTGAAAACTATTTTTGGTAAATACCAAAACCCACGGCCTTGCACTACTTGATAGGGTTAGAATTTCTAGTTCCCTTATCACCCGGGTTCAAACTCTACAATACTTCAGTAACAAAGGGACAGATCAATAATAACACATCATTAGTGGTTCAGTGGTAATACTTATCTCTCTATATTTATTCATATAATGCAATAATAGAAATACATACGATTTGATACATTAGCTACACTTATGCTACTTACATCTCTTATACCAGGTATTGACCTTTATAAGACAGACTGGATTACGGTATTGGCAATTAAAGCGTGTTACTTTTATCTGAATAACCCCAAAACTCTGAATATAACGTGACTCTAACTATAGACTGAAATACTTTGGTTTGCTCACTTAGTTTGATGTCTTCACAGGTATCTCGATGGTCCAAACCCGGAAGCTGAATTCCAAGTCTCGATTTCCTGGCCGCACTTTGCACGACGAACCGGCCCAACTTTTCCGGCCTCACACTTAATAACAGACTGGCCCCGAATCTATGTTAAGCTTCAGTATATATCCCATCCATCGCTTCCTTGTTGTCATCTCCAAAGCAAACCAAAGAAAAGCGAGTTCCGTGTTCCGCGTTTAACGAACCCTCGCGCGACCTCGCTACAACTTCCGTGTTTATACCGTACTTCCTTGTCCGTCTTACTGGTTAAAACCTTAACATTCAAAACACTAATAATAAAACAAAATAATAATAATTAATATACTAAAACATATTCTTACTATACCATGCAAAACATAACAACACATACTCGATTAAAACCTTTAGCTCGAGCCAAAGATGTTGATTCAGGGTTTCGTAAGGCTGTCTTATTTTAGGATGTCTTTTGAGAAAACCGTACAACCACTCTTTTCCTGCCATTTTTTCTGGCTATGAGGCAAATTGTTTTTATCTGCTAGATCAAAAGCTAGAGTTCTCAATTCAGTTAAAGTAAGACCAAAAAGTCTTTCTTCTAAACTTAAAACATGGTCACATAATTCTTTCTCCTGCTCTTCATTAAATACGGTTTTATATCTACCTAACCTCTTTTCAGAAGCTTCCCTAGGGTTCAATCCTTTTTGTCTGGCTGCTAGGACACTTCTCTCCAAGGTGGTTTGAGGAACATCAAAAGAATTTGATGCTTTCCTATATCCCATTTCCCCTTTAAAAACCACTTTAACAGCTGCAACCATAGCTTCTTGTGACCAGCTCTGCCTGTTTGTCTTCCGTTTATACTTCCGCATTGTGGTAGTAGGCCTCTGCAAATAAATATATATATATTGTATGTATTCTTTGACTTTAAAAATACGTTATTGCAGTAAAAACTTTTTAAAAAATGCCTAATGAGAATAAGACCTTTAAACTGCCTAAAACAGTTAATTTTTACTATGTGTATGTCTCTTATTAGTACAAGTACACTTTGAATTACTTGAGCACTTATTTTAGAGCATTAAAACACAATTAGAATATTAAAAATCATAAATTACAATGATACAAAAATTAGTGTAATACAAAATTACTTCAATAAAAACGGTCGGATAAAATGGGGACATCCCCATTTTGTCCGACCACTAATGTCCCCGTTTTATCCAACGGTGCTATGACAAAGAAAAACATGGCTTCCACTTCTACGACTGCACAAAGCATGAAGATAAATGTATCGAAATAAAGCTTAAAAGTAATAGAATAAGTGAATCAACCATCATTATATCTTTAGGCATAGTCCTTCAGTTCAAACACTTATTCAAGGCGAAAATAGTAAGAAAATCCAGCAAAACCTTTAAAAATTCACTGTGAAAAACTAACACTACAACCGCTGTCAAACTCTCTTCTTAAAGCCTTGCATTACACTCTCAAATATTTGATAAAAGATCTTTTATAAAATATGATGGTATATCTATTATAAAAGATTTGAAGAGTGAATCTTTTATATAAGATTTTGGACTTGTTTACACTACATATAAGATCTATGTCAAAGATGTTATTTCATTGTTGATCAAATCTGTTTTGTTTGGTTATTAAGTGAAAAATATTAAAAGGTCTTTATAATGGATGACATAACATTCTATGCTTCTTTAAGTACACTAAGTGCTGTCATATTGACTGCTGCTGTGCTCAAGAAAAGGCAATATCGCCGACGCAGGCGTATTTAGGTCAGACCATGGATTGAAAGGCGTGGTGTGGCGTGGTGGTATTCATGAAAACCTAATAAAGGAAATAGTTACTGAAGACCAGAAAAGTTACATCAACTATTTGAGAATGGACAGTAACACTTTTGAATATATTTCATCAAAAGTATCTCCATTCATTAAAAGACAAGTCGCTCACTTAAGAAATTCAATTATTGTCAAAGATCGACTCGTGGTTACTCTGCGATTTTTAGCTACTGGAGAAAGCTACACAAGTCTGCAATACAGAACCCGTATACCTCAGTGCACAATTTCAAAGATAGTACCTAAAACGTGTGAAGTCGTTGAAGAAAGACGTTTTAAAGGTAAGAAAAAATCAAATTTATTTCTTGACAAAATAATAGTTTAATATTATAAATACACTGTTAAACTAAAAGCAGACAAAACACATAATGTTATAAATCAATATTTTCTACTGCCCTGTTTCATTGTAACTGAATGCATTGTCACTTAAATTAGACAATTGTATAGCATTAGCTATTACATCATGTGAGAGACCACTTGCATCATGTAAAATTATAGTAGGAGTGTTTACATATGATTGTATGGATTTACCAGAACTCTATAGTATAGATCCGGATTCTACTGTATCCCAAGTATCCATCAGAATGTGCTGTATTTTTTTTTTTAGCCTGGCATACAAAATATGGATTGTTGCACTCAGTGTTGATGGACCGTAGTTTGGAAGCAACAAATTTACCACACTTATCAAAAGAGTCTTCATTACAACCCGAAACTTGATAACTTCTTTCTTTAGCTATCTGAGACATTTCGGCCATTGTTTTTGATGCCTGCATCAGTAAGTTATCAGGGTTAACAACCTTTTGCCTCTTGATCTTTGATTGGCCAGTTGTTGCGCTGCTACTCTGAAAACCGCTAGTTGAAGGCATACTTTGTGACTTTTGTGAGGTATGTTCATCATTACCAACCGGCTGAACCTGTAATAAAATGCATTAGCTAAAATCACATAGTGTTAAAAAACATTTCATTATCAATATCATATATAATCAAATTATGAAAACATTGATAACACTTTCTAAGCAAACAACATTGAATTGTGTTGATATTACAGCAGTAGATTTGATATAACCTACTTATTTTTAAATAGGCCTTAAAAAAAGCCCCTGTGAACGTCAACAGAGAAATATAAATGTGCTTTTCAATAATAATAATTATAATATATATATATAGTTTGTTCTACATCAAATTTTCATTTTTATATAGAATAAAAATCCAATTTCTAATAGATTTTCTTTTATTGTTCAGGTGCCCTCAACTGAAAACGAATGGTTGCAGATTGCAAGTGAATTTGAAAACCAATGGAATGTGTTTAACACCATAGGTGCCATGGATGGGAAACATATATGTATAAAATGCCCTGAATCTGGAGGTTCACATTTTTTCAACTATAAGTCTTACAACAGCATTGTGTTATTTGCTCTTGCGGATGCAAATTACAAATTTCTTTACATTGATATTGGAACAAATGGTCGTGTTGGTGATTCTGGGGTGTATGCTAAAAGTAAACTGAAAACATGTCTTACTGACAGATCAATTTTGAACGTACCTGCCGAAAAAAACTTCCAAATGTTCCAAACACTACCCCATTCGTCATATTAGCAGATGATGCTTTTCCCCTGAGCTACAATGTCATGAAACCATATTCCATGAAGAACATTACAAGAGAAGAAAGAATATTTAATTATAGATTGTCACGTGGACGGAGAATGGTTGAAAGTGCTTTCGGGATTCTTGCTAGCAGATTTCGTGTTTTCTTAACAGCAATTAATCTTTCTCCCGATAAGGTTATTTCCATAACCCAAGCTGCTTGCACCTTGCACAACTTGTTGGTTGATAAGAGAAGGCATTTGTATACCAGGCAAGAAACTCGTGTCCTCGTTGAAGATGGTCATAACTTTTTATTAGCTGATAGTAATGAAGAACTTGAACAAATGGAGCCTGTTAGTAAGCAAATTTCAATTGGCCACAATCGTCACGGTAAGGAGATAAGAGAAATATTTAAAAACTTTTATAATGGACCAGGTAAAGTTCAGTGGCAAGACAAATATATTTCATAAATGAGTTTTTTGTGATAGTGTAATTTTCATCAAATACGTGGTATGCGGACTACAGATCAGGGAAACTACATGATCTCATAATCTCTTAGTAAATTGTCTTATAAAATGAAGATACTGGAGAAACGTTACATTAACCTTATTTGTCATTACTTTTTTTATATATATAACTTATTAAAAAACTTAACTTACATGATCATTCTGTAAGTAAGTTGATGGTTTATCTTCATGTTCAATATTACTTTCGGAGCGATCAACATTAGTTGAGGCATCCAGAAACTGTAGCATGGGATACCAGTAGACTGTTGGTTTATATACATTATCGCTGTTGTGTCACTTACGTCGCAGGAGGCTCAAAAAAGGAAAAATTCAAATTAGGTACCTTAGCATGTTAAAGCGAAAGCCTGGGTTACTCGTTTAAATAAATTTCAAACAATTTTTAATGTATATTCGTAGTATGTTAAGTGTAATAATTTTTGAAAAAATCTTTTTTGTAAAATATTTAATACATTAAGTATACAAAATAATTATTTACTACAGTCACTATTTAAAATTCAATAAAGTAATTAATGTTTATATAAGTCAAGTTTGTAATGCTCAGACGAGATATATGGTCAAATATTGCCGACATCAGAGATCGCTTAAAACGAAAAGGTGTGAAATCCGCGAAGAGAAACAATGAACTTAGTGAAATATTGTGTATCTCGAGAACCGTTCAGAGTACAATTTCCATTGACATTTCAAAATTATTACAATGGAGTAACAAGGAAAATAAACTTTTTCATATTTAAGTCGGGTAAGCCAAAGTGTTGATATGAACGATGAGTGAAATTACGACTAATTAGAGGCAAATTCATGTTTCGACCTAAGAAATTAGTCTTGACTGTTGGCTTTGATAAGAGGCGGTGACGTCACATGACTTGCGGGTAAAAGCAAGAAATCGTGGAGGATATGAGAGTTAGTTGGTTATTAGCTATTGTCAAGGGTGGACGTAGAGAAGGTGCTTTTTTCTAGAACAACGAGTATTCTTTCCATTGCAATTAGTTACTTCAACATTTGGACAACGGAGAAGAACTATTAATTAGTAAATTGAAATCTCAGCATCAGTTAATGCCGAATTAGTCAGAAATATGCCGCAGAACATATCATCATCTGGAAGCAGTGTTGGAGCGGAGCCTGGAGTCTCGAATTGGCAGACGACCACGTGGCAACTTGGAGAAAATAACCATATCAAAGGTACTGAGCAATTTTTGGTTTTCTATAAGTATTTCGATTGTGCTTTTTGTTGCAAATTTTTAAATTAAATTACTGAATTGTGTTTTATAAAAACGTAAACTATTGCTTTGGGAGAAAAAAGTTAAATCAATTAAATTCTTCAATAATTAAATAAGTAATGTTAAATTAAAATAACTTAAGCTAAGCAAAATATTCTTAAGAACAATCCTATTTCTCACCTTGGCTTTTACTTTTATTCTTTTTTTAAATGTATTATGGAAAGTTTTTTATGTTTGTGTAAAAAGATTATATAATAATTTTGGGTATTTAAATATAATGGAAACATAAGTTTTTACGTAAATTAAATTATAAAAAAAATGTTTTTGGAAAATTTTTTATGTTTGTGTATTAATGTTGGTTATTCAAATACATTTGAAAAATAAGGGTTTTATTTTCAAACAGAACGAATTATTTTTTATTTCTGAAATCAAGGAAAATAAGTCGTCCAATACCTGTACCCTAGTATGAAAGAATTGTTAGTGAATAAGAAGTGCTCTACAACATAAATTTTCGTTTGGTATCAAAATACTTGTACAGTAACACAAATCACCCCAAGAGGGACGATCCCGAGAGAGAGAGAGTCTATAAGTAAAAATAATAATTATTATAGTTGAGCTAGGCAGAAAGCAAATATAAAATTAAATATTCCATATTTTCGACTTAAAGGTAGTCCAAATAAATATATAGATTAAATCAAATTAGCATATTTTTTTATTCCTACAGTCGATGGGGTCTTTAGCGATTGGCTCGAACGTGTGAGGTAGTTGAGTTGTAGCCTGTAGGTAAAAGCTAGAGTGCATGCGAACAAGGCCTGAACGTCTGAGCACCACTTTTAATACTGTTCAATACCTGTAAATAAAACAGTAACAGAACACGATTTTAGGGGAGAAGGGGTTCTGTCTGCCCACTCCAAGTATTGACTGAGTAAGTTAACCACTGGTATTTAAGTTAATGACTGATTAGTTACTTTGGCTTTAACCGTTGTTTTAAGGGTTTGTTTACAAGAATGTAATATTTAAGATAATAACTATTTTCAAAATAAAACTAACTTAAGATTTTTTCCGTTAAATATTGGCTTCTTAGTCCATTTATTTTCTTTTTTACGTCCTGAACAGTACAACCCGGTTGGATTATGTATAGCATCAGCAATTTTTTTTATAAATGTCTTGTCTTTGGTTTCTGTTTTTATAACCATCATGTTTCGCGTTGTACAGAATTTCATTGGATTCATATTCATAAATCAACATTTTCGTCGCGTCGACTGTCTAAACATACTTAGTCGCCATTTCAATAATAATAACCTCAAACTAAGTAAATGTAAACAAACCTCATCGATTTCTTTTATAAAAGATAATGCCAACCTATTACATTTTATAAAAGAAATTTGATAAAAGAAATATATTATAAAAGATGAGCTATTACACTGTCAAAGAACTTTTATAAAAGATCTTTTTTTATCAAATATTTGATAGTGTAATGCAGGCCTAACCCTGAAATGGTAGCTAGAATAAGTAGTTCCACGTCCCAGTATAGATAGCAGCACACAACTGGCCGAACGGGCATGTCCCCGTTTTACCTGACTAGCCCGATTTGTCCGACTTTCCCCTAGTAGTGGAACCTAGTGAGTCTTCTCTGAACTATTTTGAGTTCTTTCTATTAAATCACTTATTCAAAAGAATCACTTATTTGAGAAACAACACGTCTCCAAAGAATGAAACTTTCGGAAAATCAATAAAAACTCATTTTTTTTCACAAATTTGTATTTATTTGTCTAGTAACATTTTTATTTAAAACTTTACATGGTTGCAATTAGTTTTTGACCTAATAAAAATTTTTATCTGCCCTAGTTATTTACATAAAAAAATTTTAAAGTGCTGGATAAGTGTTGTTTCTCAAATAAACACAAAAATTGAAATAAAAATATTTATTTAGTTTACTTACCAAATTTGTATTGATTACTTCGCATCCAGATTGTTTTCAAAACATATATTTACACTATTACATACTATACGTACTTTAAAATGTTAACTGTATCTACCAAATGCTTGCTATCGGGTCAGATTTTTTAACTTCATCACTGCATTGTTACTGTTACATCCTAATATACTTTCAGCATGATGATTTTTTAGAATAGGCTACAAACACAATAATTACACACATTAAAAACGATAAATCATGTTATATTCATTTTGAGAATGTTTACAAAAAGCCTAGACTCCATCATTGTCATCGGAGTCGAGTGCAGCGTCTTGATGGTGGGCCATCCATAGATCTCTTGCCAGAAGGTCTGAATTTCCGTGTCATCTGGAAGGCTACTGGCTACTTTCTTAAGATCATCCATCTTTTTCTTTTTTAATGGTAGTTTTCCTGTAGTATGGGCTTTTTCCTTGGGGAGAACTACATTCACTCCTGTACCAAGCTTGAATGTGTGAACAAGAAGACCATCAATGTGTTCACGGGCTTTGACTGTACTGGTGGACTCATATAAAAAGTGACTAAACTTGCTCACATTGAACTTGACCTTTCTTTCTTTAGGGATATTCCTCCCAAAAGACTCTGTAGAGAGGACAACCCCCTTATAGTACTGCTTCCACCACTTCTTAAACTCAATGATATCTTCAGTTTCTGGAACGACAACAGTGAACTTGTTTTTAATACTTGATGTTATAACTTGCTCAACATACTCTTTTACTGTGTAGGTACGGTCGATGGATTTAACTTTGCGTTTGACTACGGCAAAGTCCCTGTCACAGGGCATAAAAAAGTGTCCCCGGACTGGAAAAAATAGCTCAATTTTTACCAAACGGTTAGTATCTACCAAAGCTAACAAACCTCAAACTATTGTATTGTTTTTAGCCTGTCCGCCACATCCATCAGAGAACAGATACAAATTCTTAAGATGAGGCACATCTTCAATGTACTGGTAAAGGAATGTAGCAACTTCATTTGCACCCTTTTTGGCGATACCTTCATGATATAAAAAAATTCTGGCATCTCCAGTTTTCATATCGTGAATGCAGAACACGTTGACGGTAAGAGTTCTTAGATGAAATATATCTTGAATTGGGATATTTGGCAATTCAAGATTTTGCATGTAGTCTATGCAGATAGCTGCAGAGTCATCCAAATCCTTAACAAAAGCTGTCACTTCCTTCATCTTGTTAAAAAACTTTTTACTTTGCCTCATGTGAACAATTTTCTCAGCGACCGCCACCCGTTTTGCTACATCGTTTAATCTACCACTCTTAATTTTTACTCTTAACTCCTCACATGTGACACAGGTATCAACCTGAGGTCTTCCAAAACTGTAGTTGTAATCTTCTTTAAATATTTTGTAATAGTAACTATAGAGTATGTCACTATCAGGATGAAGCTCTTTAAACATGTTGTGCATAATGTTTACATTAAGCTTTTCACTCAGAAACTTGTATTCACGGTTGGTATAATGTGCAATCTTTAGAGGGAACTGTTCAATATGGTCACATATTTTTTTCACTTCAGATCCAGGTTTGGCATTACCGGGCCTGTTTTTACCCCTTAAGTCTACTGGGGACTTGCCAATAGACAAAAGTTGGCATAACCGCCTTACCCGTATATCAGTTATGCCATGTATGGCAATAAAAGCTTTTTTACACACAGAATATGAGCCAGAGCTACAAGAGACTCTGTATGTGTAGTTATTAGCCCTAGGCTTAGGATTTACATCACTGACCTGTCTACGCCTCACTACACCTTGTACTGTAATAAGGCTTTGAAGATAAGCGTCTTGCTCATTCTTAGAGCCAAAACTGTAAAACCGATCGTTTATTTCATTTCTGTTCCCTTCATTCACTGTTTGAAAACATTTAATAGAACATTTACAGTCATCACCTTTACGTTTTCCTTCAACTAGGTTACCTTTCCAGTTTGTATAACTTGCACCTTTTACCCTTGCTTCTTTAATCACTTCACTTTTATACCGTACTTGTTTCACACCTTTTCTTTTTTTTAAAGGAACTTCCTGTTCTTTATCATCAGCCATTGTGCAATATTTAATGAAAAAACTACAAAATACAACTAGAAGAATTGATCCAAACAAGCCTTCAAACACTAACAACAGTAACAACACTATGCAGACAAACATAACCTCAAAAGGCTCAAGTTCTGTAAAAACAGATCAGCTGACTACACTCTGTTTATTAGAGAAAGAACACTTGTCCAGGAGTTGTGTTGTTTCTCAAATAAACGCTAAATTCAATTGTTACACTCTGTTTATTAGAGAAAGAACACTTGTCCAGGAGTTGTGTTGTTTCTCAAATAAACGCTAAATTCAATTGTTTGAAATATCCATAGAGACACATTGGAGTAGTGTTGTTTCTTTGGTAAATGATGGGCCTACATTTGAAGTACAGAAATCGATCAAAAAGTTAAAATGGGAAAAAAATGGATATGTGTTGTTTCTCAAATAAGTGATTCGTTTGTTCTATGTTTCGAACAAACCATCTGTAAAACAAATCACTGACCTACATTGAGTCAGCTGTTTCAGTTCTGTCATAGGCTAACCTGTAACGTATCGCTCGTTTCCCGGTACTATGTTGTTGAACACTTGGATGATTTGTTTTGTTTTTGTTCGAAGTGTCAAAATGAGAATTGTATTATTTAGTGTTATTTGCTTTTTAGTGGTTGTAGTCAACTTGTAAATAGTATAAATAGTTTGTTTTTATGTATAAAACTGTGAAAACTTCCAATATTGTAGGCCTACCGCTATGTTTGTTTTTATAGGATTAATATTGTGTAACCTGGTTTCTTTCAGGCCTACAATTGTTTATATGGTAGTTTTATTTTATTTACTTAGTAATGGCCCAAACTAGTGGTCAACTGAACTTGTCAGATATCAGTTGATTATTAATTGAAGAATTGTCTGACGTTGATGATGAAGAGGATTTGCCACCGCCAGATAACCTATACTCCATTAGAGACATTACTGTAAGTACCACTCCAGCACAAGTAGTCATCTGATGATGGGAGGGATAGCCCTATTGTCTGTGAACCCCAGCAAAGGCCTAATAGGAGACCCACAAACAAAATGGAGACAAAAATTATACAAAAGTTGATGAAGTTCAACCATATTTTCCTAATTTTTATTACAGTTTAGTATCCGTATACAAAGAACCCATAGGTCAACCTAAACCAGAATCTCCCCTTGATTTTTTTCAATTATTTTTCACTAATGAGTCACTTTCAAAAATAACAGAAAAAACTAATAAATATGCAAATCAACAGATAAATTTAAAGCAACCATTGCAAAATAGATCAATTTGGAACACATGGTTCGATGTTAGCCTTCCTGAGATGAAAGCATTTCTTGGAGTAATTCTAAATATGGGCCTACTACCTAAACCAGATTTGCAGGACTATTTTTCACAAAGTTGGTTGTACAAACAGGCTTTTTTTGGAGATATTTACAAGAGACCGGTTTTTCCAAATATTTTGGTCTATTCATTTGTCTTCAACACAAAATACCCCACGGTCAAGGAGAGAAAAAATAAGCAACATTGTTGTTTATCTTCAAAAAATTTATGGAATATGTTATCCCTCCTTAGGCCGAGAACGCACTTGTTTTTTTTCCGATCGGATTTTTTAGCATCCCCTCTCTAATATAATGTAGCGTTTACAAATTGGGCGGTAAAATATCCGTCGCTGTCTAATCACACACCGATGGCACAAGAGAAAGTTCGAGCCTTCTAGGCCTACACTTTGTTTCCTGATTTAAGAAACTATGAAGACAAGTTTTTCAATTATTTTAGGATGTCAATATCGTCATTCGACGAATTGCACAACCTGCTGAAAAGTCATATACAACGGGAAAATACTAGACTGAGGAATTGTATTCAAATGGATGAAATGCAGGCAATAACATTAAGGTAAGTAAAATTGAGAGTTGGGAATTCATCACACAATTTTTAAATTACAATACCTTATATTTCTCTACAGAATAAGCTACAGCATTTTATTACATGTTTGACAATATTTGATCATTATGAATGCCACTTAAGCAAAATCAATAGCGTTCGTTGAAGATAATGAAGTTATTGAAGGGCTGCTAGACTGAACATTATCATCCCTGATCATTTGAGAATAATTTTCGTAATGTTGAGCGACAGAACTTTTCCGCTGCGGTACCTTTGAAATTGAGATGGGTACGTAGTTGAGGAAGTAGCGTGCAATACAAGAGGAGGTTTGAAAGCCAACAATGTGAGATACATTCTCTGCAAGTACTTCGTATCAAGGGTTGGGAGCATTCCCTGGCAGATGTCAAAGATCTATGAAACCAGAAAACATAAGCATATATATATACATTGTGTTATAATCTACTTTATTCACTGCTTCTGTGACCGCTCCCTTATCTGCTGGTGTTATTAAAAGATCTTTGTTGTTTTGTTCAAATGTTTTAGTGTATTGTTTATCTTTTTGTATAATACAGTGTTTTTGTTTGTTTTTGAAATTTTGATTATTTCCATTTCTTAGTAAATTTACAACTGCAAAGAAAAATAAATAAATTGAAGAGTATCAAGGTCAACTCAATAGCATTATAAAATTAATAGATACAATTATTTGTACTTACCACATTCATTCTTTTTACTGTCTTCCAGGTTATCAAAATCATTCTTAAGTTAAAGACAAATGTGAGCCATGCATTCCTTGTGGCGTTTCTATCTTTAAAAATGTCCAAGGTTTTGTCCCAGAGCACACACCTTTCTTGTACATAATGAATTAATAATTCATTGACAATTACAACCACTTCGGCCATGATAAAATCACTCTCAACGTGTACACAACAGCGGTCGGACGATGAATGTGTAACTGTGCATTTAATCACGTACACCACCATTTCGAGAGAGTTGGTAAAAAATCCGTCGATTGTAGTGGCAATGGTCGGCTGCATTGCTGCCTTCGGTGTTAAATAATCCGATAGTTTATTTTTCCGACCAATGTGTAACTCGCAATACCATCCTACGCGCCACTATTGGTACGGCGGGGACGGTAAAAAATCCGATCGGAAAAAACGACAAGTGTGTTCTCGGCCTTATGAAGTGTCTATTGACGAAAGTACTTTCGGTTTCAAGGGTAAACAGTACAGCCCCAAAAAGCCTATCAAATGGGGTATGAATATATTTGTTTTATCTGATTCCAGAACAGGTTATGTTTACACTTTTAAACCTTAATATGGGGCATAAACAAGTGAAATTTTACCTCATCCTGATTTACAGCTAGAATAGTTTTGCTACTGGCTGATTGGTTGAGAAACTCATGTGGTGATTGTGGGTTTCATGTATACACTGATCGTTTTTTATACCAGCTTGAAACTTGCTCAAGAACTTCAGAAAATTAAGATGCACATCACAGAAACTATTATGGGAAACAGAGAAGGCTGCCCCACTGATATTACTAAACAATTTAAAGAAGCTAAAAAAACAAGAAGTAGTGACTTACTGCCACAAAGATGACATCCTTGTTTTGGTATTACAATGTTTTACCTCTCTTTATTTGTTTTTGCTTATTTACTGCCTCACGTGGTGAGCCAAATTTACAATATAGGCTAAAGATTGATAATTATTTTTCTTTTTAATTTCAACAATCTAATGAATGATTAAACTGCAGACACAAGTTTACAAATATTATCAATTGTTTATTAATTATTAAAGAGCCAAAAGATATAGATACAGTTTATATATAACAAGTTAACTCAAACTAAAATGTTTTAAATTATTTTACAAAATTAATTGTCTTTTATAGCACTCTTATCTCGGGGGGGTCAGTGCCGACTCTTCCTAATATTTTATGAACAGAATTAATTATCAAATAAACTTATTTACATATGAAGATTTGAAATAGAAATCGCAAAGTATGAATAGTATAATATGTAAAAGGGTGTAAATGTGTAAGTGTTTGTGTGTGTAATATTGAGGAAATTATAAATTATTATCTATAGTCCAATTCTCTTATTTGGTTTAACTTATATACAGATTATTTTAGTTTCAGAAGTTTGAATATATGAGTTCTTTTACTTTGTAAAAGGGAATCAATAGATGTTTTTAATGAGAGTATCACCAACTATATAGTTTAATGAATTGGATTTATCTCACCCAATTTATAAAGTTCTCTTCTTGAGCGTAGTCGTTGGAAGAATTATTATTTTTATTTCACTTCACTATATACTTAAGAAAAAAGGTTATTTATTTAACGAAGCACAGTTAATTATCAGTTTTATAGTAGGTTGGATTCTTGCCGTATTTTGGAGAGGTCTAGTAGTACATCTGCTTCTTTTGGAGTCTCAACAATCACTGCAAAAGCTTAGGTTCCAATTTGGCTTCTTTAGGCTTTCAGGAAATGGTACATAAGGCCTGATAAATTTCACATCTTCTGGGGATTTAATTGTTATGTTAAATTTGGGTGTTTTTAAATATTGAGTGTTTGTTTTGTGTAATTTTAGTTAAATTTTGAGGTAGTTTAGTTTTACAAATAAGGTAGAATGAGAAAAGGAAAGAGAAATTGATTAAATAAAATATTAAATAAAAATACCTAAAATAGCTCCTTGTACAAATTATTCTTTAACATCTAATATTTACAACTAAAATTATACATTTAGCATTTCAAACTTGGTTCCGTGAAGATACGTGTAGTCACGTGATCGTGGGCGGAGCCTAACAAATATGTTGTATGTCTGTTTTTGGCGATATCTGACATTCAGGTTACCTTTGATTAATTATATCTTTTTAATGGTACTTCTTTGGGGATTTTCATAAAGACATTTTACATTCAAAATTTTCCGTTCTATCTGACGGTAGTGTTACTTTTTTTATTTGAAACTTGGCTTCGTTGGGATTGATCTTTTTGATTTCTGACTTGGCCTAGGTTTTTGTAGATCGGCCTAGTTTCGGTTGGATTTAAAATGTGAATTTCTGTCGATTGCTTTGTTATTGTACTGATATTATAATTTTGATGGATTGGTCGATTAATTTCAATATATTTTGATGTAGGAAAGAGATAGATACGAGGTCGGGAAATAATTTTAACTATACAAAATGTTTTCGAAAGTCGGGTATTTCAATATTATTAATTTCTTTGTTTACGATCCTGGCCGCTAGATGTCGTTGGTTCAGATTATACATGAATGAACTTCCACTGCTGGTTTTTCTGTCTCTCTCGCACTCATGCGTGTTTAGTTTAGAATGACTTTATTTCTTATCCATTTGATTGCTTATTACTACGGAAGGATATTTTGAATTGTTACAGTATGGCAAGACCAGAGACCAGTCATAAAGATTGTTCCACACCGAACGCGCCGTGCTGCGCCGCGCATATTGCGCTGTGCGAAACTGCGCGAAACGGAGCAAAACAGAGCACCATGTTTGTAGTTGTTCGGGTGTGATCCGTGGTGCGCGCGCTGGAAAGAAAATGGTCTCGGAACTAGTTGCTTCGGCTTTTATTGTAATTTATAATGAACATATTTTACGGAAAAAGAGAAAATCACGCCGTCATTGGGTGACGCCACTACTGAGAAGTCGGGAGTTGTACGGAGGGGAAACCATGCTTAATGAACTCCGCCTTGGTGGTCAGTTTGAAAACTTTTGTCGCATGTCGTCTGAGGATTTTGAGTATCTTCTCAATTTGATTGGGCCAGACATCAGTCGACGTGATACAAATTACAGAAGAGCTATAACTGCTAAGGACAGACTGGCAATAACACTTCGTTTTTTAGCATCCGGAGACTCTTTCACAAGCTTAATGTACCTTTTCAAAGTGTCTAAACAGAGCATTTCATACATTGTGATGGAAGTGTGCAGGGCTCTCAATAATGCACTGAAAGGCTACATGCAAGTAAGTAATATCATTTATTACAAACTAGTTTATAGAACTTAGCATAATTGAAATAGAATTAACAGAAAGTTGATGCTGAAAGGTTTTTTAATTATTGGCATTACAAATTAAAAATGCATCTTAAGTTTTTTTGTAATATGAAAATGGTTGCAAACGGTTAATTAAAAGTATTGTAATCATACAGAGTAGATATAGATTCTTAATCATTGTCCTCGAAGTCGTTTATAAAGCTTTGCAAAGGGTTGTCAGGTGCAGTAAATACATGGAGAAGTGTTGGTTCATTTCGTGGCTGATATTCGTCAATCCCTGATGTGGATCGATGTTCATTAGGTGATTGAAGATAACTATTTTTTGAGGAGGACGAGTTTTCAAAATCAGTGGTATTGTACCGAAATGCAGAATAAGTGGATTGGCTTTGGCTGGAATCACTGCTCAGCTGTTGTGAAGAATGTCTGTCAACATCCATTTCTGTCTCGTATATCAATGAGCTTATCTTGTGCATCAAATAATTACGATTACGGCAATCAAACTTTCGGAGCTTTGCAGCTATATGCTGTCCAAAAGTCGCGCATTCGTCACTAGTGGTTTTGCCGGCATTATCCATTATGCTGTACGCTTGAGCAAGCCGGGAGTCGCCAATGCTCATACTCTGCCTTTTCTTTTTGGGTTGAGGTGGAGCAAAAGTTCTTTGAGTGGATGTTGTAGCAGGCGGTGCTGTTGCCGTACTTTTATTGGCAATTGACACAACAGGTTCTGGTTCATTAGAATCTTCCTCATCATCGTCTCCAGGAGAATTTGGTTCAATAGGAACCTGCAGAAAAACAAAACCACTGTAAAACCTATCGCGTTATCAATTATTTTACTGTTAAGTTGATTAAATACTGGAAATAGAAAATACTTTGTTTTATTAGTCGTATAAATGTTATATTACCTCTTACTGTTATGGAAAGTCGAAGGAGACTTGATTATACCGAGATTCTGATATATGAGTATTCCTTATACCAAGGTTCAACCGTATTGCCTTTATTTTGAGAACAAGTTTATAAAAATCTGACCAGTAGACTAGTTTGTACAGAATATCAGTAGAAATAAAAGAAATTTCTTGTCTTATTTGAACCAAAGTTAAGTTTTAAACGAACGTTAAAAAATATTTATCCAGTAATATGGATTCCTTTGACGTTCGTGAAAATACCGCCACTGGCCGGGTCGTGTTCACGAATGCTTGAGGTTGCGCGATGCTGCGCGGTTCACCGTCCACACCGAGTGCGCCGTTCGCCGCGCGCATGTTCTGCGCAGAGCAGCGCAGCACGGCGCGTCCGGTGTAGAAGGGCCTTAATGTTGAGCTCTTTTCACAATAACAAAGTAAAAGCAGTTACGAAAATGCAAAGAAAGAAAAAAGGAGAAGTTGTAACAAAGCCAGTAGTTGTTTGCGGTTATAATGCAAGAATGGGGGGAGTAGATACAATGGATCATTACTGCTCCACTTACATGTTTTTGCGAAAATCAATGAAATGGTGGCGCAAAATGTTCTTTTGGCTTCTGGAGGTTGTTGTTGTAAATAGTTACCTTTTGAAGTCACAAAACCAAGCTAAGAAACCTATAGAGTGTAAGAAGTACAGGGAAATGTTCATAAATGAACTGGTTAGAGATGTGTGAAACACCAGGGGCACCAAGAGGCAGGGGCGTCCAACTTCATTTGATATGGAAGTAAGGCTCAATAAGAATCAACACTTTCTACCAGTGATACCTGGCAATAAAAGAAGGAAATATGCTCTGTGTAGTGATAGAAAGAGTGGTATGAGAAGAGAAACAGGTTATCGTTGTGAAACATGTGAGCGAACCCCAGCACTACATATTGGGGACTGCTTCAAAAGATACTGTACTCTCAAGGACTATAAAAATGAGTAAGGTAGGCCTACTTAATTATCTATTTTTTTAAATAATAATGAGGCCTAATGTTTAATTTTGCTAATCAAATTATTGAGCAGAACACTGTATGCCTTTTTTGTTTTGTACCGGCATACAGCCTTGTGGCCTCTGTTACGTACAGGGATGATTTCATAAGGACTGACATATTGAAAACCTCTTGAAGTGCTGGGTTGAGGATCCTTGTTACAACGTAAACATTGATCTGCAAGCAACGACTCTTGTGGATTATTTAAAACATTAGTGGGTTATCAGAGGCAGATTTTGGTCGATTTTTTCATGTTGCATTGCCTGAGGGCTGCAGGATTTGAATGCTCCTTGGACTGAAGCTAGGAAGTCAGCATTTGTGAAAATATTTTTGTTTAAGGGGGAAATGCCTGTTTTTCTGAAACTATTAATTGCAATCTCTCCAGTTTGCACTTTTAAATAGGCGCTTCCAAAAAGCTCCATTATGTCATAAGGGGACAATGGTTTGTTTGAGTGAAGTAGCCACTGTCTTATTTCTTCACTGTAGTAAGTTTTCAGAGGCCCCATGAAGGATTTGTCCAGTGGCTGCAACTTGTGTGAGCAATGCGGTGGCAGTGACGCAATTTTATTGTTACATGATTGCTTCTAGCAAATTCAATTAAATCAACATTACGAACATGGCTGTAGTGTCCATCCAAAATTAGGAGAACTGGAGTCTTCAGATGGGTTCACTTTTCCACAAAATGCTGGAACCATTTGGTGAAAATGTTGTTTTGAACCAAACCTGATGGATGTGCCAACCTCACCAAATCTTTCTGGATTATTTGGAAAGATACCAGCTGCTTTAAAACCAGATACACCTTTGTCCATAGTTGCCACCTTTATATATGCTGCGTTGAAAATAGAAGCAATGTCATATACAGTGATTTTTTGGAATCTATTTGCCCTCAAAAATCTGTCACACTCTGCATTAAATGCTTTTTTTAGTGGGCCAAAAAACGCCAAATCCAGGATTTGAAGCCTTTGTGACGAATGCGGTGGGATTGAGACAATATGGATGTGGTTTTTCTTAGCCAGGTCGTAGCTGTCTAGATTGATGTGGCTTCCGTGATTGTCCATAATGAGCAACATAGGTTCCTCTTCCGAAGGTTTCGTCATTTTTATAAAATGCTTCATCCAATCTAAGAATAGTTCTTCATTGGACCAGCCATTGTGTGAACATTTGTAGATAGCTCCAGCGGGTCCTCCTGCTTCTAATTGAGGAGCCATTCGTTTTCTGGGAAAGATGAATAGTGGAGGAATGTATGATCCAGAAGCACTAAAAGCACAAATAACAGTGATGTTCCGCCCTCTTTCCCAGCTTGTCGCAGAGCCAACTTGATGATGACCTTTTGGTGCTAGAATTTTACCTGGTTTCTGTATGGTAGAAATCCCAGTTTCGTCCATATTAAAGATTCTAGTTGGAGAAAAGTGGGTTTTTTCATAAACTGTGTTCAAATTAGAAAAAAAATCTACTTCATCTTTGTTGAAAGCAAGAATTCTATTCAAACTAGTTGCTGAGGGTTTTCTTAAAATCACAGTAGGGTTTCTTCTTCGGAATCCAGCAAGCGAGTCCTCTCCAGCCATTTTTGTGTCTTTGTTGAAATTATGCTTTATCGTTAAAGACTCGGCCAGATCAAAAACTAATCTCCTTAAATCAGTGAGGGTAATACCATAAAAAGTGTTTGCCAATTGTTTTACATGATCAAGTTATATTGATTCTTGGTCTGGTGTAAAGACAGATTTTCGTCCTAAGGCTGGTTTTGCTGTAGATCCTGATTTTAGACGGTCATGCAAGGTTATTCTGGGAATATTCAATTCGGCAGCTACGCTTTTTGCAGACCGCCATTCTTGAACCAGCTGAAAAGCCCTTTTCATTGTATTTTCATGCCACGAAGCTTTATTAGTTGTTCTTTTCTTAGAACGCACCATCTAAAAATAAATAAACAACAACGGCTTAGCCAATCCCATTCATAATGAACCGGGGCAATACCGACATGTCGGAATAGCCTCGGCTAGACAAGATGGCGTCTAAACAGGTTATGAGGGCAGGTTAGTGACCGAACCGAAACAAAAACTATACTAAACTACTCACTAAATGTCGTGCTTTATAACTTATATAATCTTATTTAGGATTACAAACTTATAATTACATTTACCTTCTATGAAGTGCTAAGGAAATATTACATCGAAATCAGCAAAAACTTTTAATTTAAACTCACAGCACAACTTGTTTACCTAAACGACAGAGGCACACTGGGCATTAGTTGCGGTGATGTCCGCAAGGTTGCAGCGCTAGCACTTCACAAATATCTCTGCAGCGATGGCTAGAACTTGGAGTGTCGGCATTACCCGGGGTGTCGCCGTTCCCCCGGTTTACCCTAACACTTGTAAAATTCGGAAAAGCAGAAATTAAATGTCGTTATTTGCAGGAACGAGTAACATGTAAAACAAAGGCAATTCTCGGAACTCCCACGGAAAACATAAATCACGGGTAACGTAAATTCCGAAAATGTCCAAAATGTTTTACCCGAAATGAAACAAATATAATTACAGTATTATACTTTAGTTACCGATCTATTCAATTTGTAACTTTTCGTCACAGTAGGCACCCTAATTTTATAGATAGACACGTAAGAAACGAATCCATAAGTGGTTGACCTTGAGCCTACTTTACCTTTATCTGTACAAATAACTAAGCTTAAGCATGAATAGTTGAATTCAAATAAAACAAGAAGTGTTTACTTAACAATGACATAAACTAAACTGAACATCTCTCGATATCGAGTTTCGGCTATCGACTCTCGACATCGATGAAGGAAAAAAAAGTATGGGTGGTATTGTAAATCAACCCATCACTGCAATGGGAGTTAGTATAACTAACTGTAGTCTGTTAGAAGATGGTCTCAAATTCACTCGGCCCCACCCCTTCTCTCTTTCCTCCACGTTCTTCAAGGTGTGTCGTCATGAGTCATCTTGGTCTTTCACGAAGCTGCTAGCAAGTTGCAACAGTTTTTCAATTTCAAATACTGAAGTTCCAAAACACATGTGACTCAAAACTTCTTTTATTTTCTTGTAATAATTTCGTTCTATGGTAATTTTAAAATGTTTAGATTTTTAAGGTTTGGCAACGAAATTCACGGCTTCACGGTTGAGTGGGCACCCTGACAGTACAATATGCATACTGTTTATTATTTCTTCCTTAAAGTGTTTAACACGGCCATAACAAAATGTGAACTGTTCGAAGCGTTCGTTCGTGTGAACGTATGAACAAATTCACCGTAATGTCGTACGTATGTTCAGAGCGAACGCAATGAATATGGATGGAAGACCAATCAAGGTCCACACATACGTCTGTTCGCGAACGCAGGGCATAAATCTAGCCTAAGAGTAAAGTTGTAAATAAACAATCAGTCTCGTACAAAGTCATATACAATCGGCTACCATAGTAACTTTGCAGCGTAGCGTTAAATATTCCGTTCTCGATAGTTCTTGTTGGAGGCGTATAGTGTATTTGTATGTTATAGTTAACTTGGTCACGTACCTATATAGAATTGTATGTCATAGGATAGGATAGAGAGAGTAGGGAAATTAAAAAATAACTAAATATATAAACACAAAATAATTTAATGTTAAATAATAAAAAGGGTGATATTTTAACTATAAAGTAAACAATAATATTTTATAAAGCAAGTACGAACTTTTTAGAAGAATTAAAAATGAAAATTTGACCTATGGTGAGAATTCAAACAAATGGCTAATCATAATAAAATAGAATAGAGACTATGAGACATTGATATAAAATACAAGTGTAAATGTTAATATAAAAAATCAATACAATGAAAAGTGAGTTAAAAACAATTACATCGAAAATAATACTTGCAATTATTTAAAAGACAATAACATCATAAGCACATAGTAAAATATAATTATATGCACACATGGAAGTGCTATGACAGGAAGTATGCTATGACAGCATCGATGATCAAGTTGGTTCCTTCCGTTGAAAGTTCTGGAAGTGTAATGGTCGATTCACACTATACGTTCCGTTTACATTCCATAACCATTCCATATACATTCCGTTAACTTTGGGAGTATTCACATTTAACACACTATTCAGTTTCCTCTTTAGGACAGTGACATAAAATGTGGTCCAATGAAAACCTAATAATAGCTGCAATTGCTTTAGATGAGGAAAATTCATCACAAAGGAAGAAACGAAGATTTTGGGTACATGAAATGTTGAAAAAAAGAAACATTGAAGGGGAATATATAACATTATATAGAGAACTCATAGATGACGATTCCAAATTTTTTCAGTACTTCCGTATGTCCTCGTGTAAGTTTCAGGAATTACTTTGTAGCATCAAACCTGTAATTACAAAACAAAATTCTAAATTCAGGGAATCGATAACAGCAAAACAAAAACTCTGTGTTTGTTTAAGGTAAGTAGTTAGTTTTGTTATAGTAAGAATAAAAATTAAAAAAACATTAGAAAATTAAGTATAAATTTATTTTAATTACAGTATTTGTACATTTTATAAATCAGTTTTAAGCTTTTTTTATGTCATTCATCATAAGAAAATGTTGATAAGAAAGAACCGGCTGTAAAATTTCAATTAGAAGGAGAGGGTGAAAGCAGTGGGTGTCTGGATAAATGATCATCAGGAACCTGGTTCTGCTGGGTTTGTTGGACTTGAATTTGTTGATAAGGTGTGTGTGGTTGTTGAGTTGAAATTTGTTCTAATTCCATTTGTTGCACTAAATTAAATATCCTAGTTTCAGCCATATTTTTATAATATGGCGTAAAACGTTTAACCTTTGCAGCAATAGTTTCAAAAAATTTATCTGTTGGGTCTGCTACAGGTCGATAACTTTCTTCGTTTTTCTGCTTATCAATCAGGTATTTCATTAAGACAGTTGAAGCTGACTCATTTTTGTTTGTATTACCTTTTTGTCTAGATACAGATTGCTGTTTGTTACATGTTGAAGAGGTTTCAGCAATCCCACTTCCACTTGTTGATGAGGTAGAAGTCATCGTACCCACTTCCGTATTTTGTTCTATTTCAATAATATAATCATGTGTCGCTGCCTCTTCAATATCTATAGGAATATCATTGAGATTCCCAATGGTATCTCTTTGCCGTGAAAATGGTTCCAAAAACCCCATTTGCTCATCGTATCGCCACCTTTTTATTGGTTTATTAGCTTCTCCCGATTTCGTTACTTTATTTTTTTTATTTTTTCGCCACTGATCTCTTAATTGATTCCACCTGGTTTTGCAAGTCGAGCCTGTAAATATAAAAATTAATAAATACACTAATTTTCAATATTAAATATTTTTTGTAACATTTTTAATATTTGTATTGTATTACGGTATATATTTTTTATTTCAGATTTTTGGCAACTGGTGATTCTTTTCGTACTATAGCCTTCAGCTACCGACTCGGTCATTCAACAGTATGTACTATAGTGAAAGAAGTTTGTAATGCAATAATTCGAAAAATGTTACATAAGGTAATGCCCACACCCACGAAAGAAAACTGGAGAAGAATTGCAAATGAATTTTGGAACATTTGGAATTTTCCTAATTGCTTGGGAGCCCTTGATGGAAAACATGTGGTGATAGAAGCTCCATCTAATTCCGGCTCTCAATTTTTTCATTATAAAAAAATGTTTTCAATAGTTCTCCTGGCACTGGTTGATGCTCAATATAATTTTATTGCTGTTGACATTGGATCATATGGTAAAAACAGTGACGGAGGTATCTTTGCGCACTTAAATTTAGGAAAAGCTTTAGAAAGAGATTTCTTAAATATCCCTAATCCAAAAGAACTTCCAGGGACAAACCAAGAGGTGCCTTTTGTAATAGTGGGAGATGAAGCTTTTCCCTTGAAACCAAATTTATTAAGACCTTACTCTTCCATACAACAACGTGATGATATAACGAAAAAGATTTTTAATTATAGATTATCACGTGCTCGAAGATGCGCCGAAAATGCTTTTGGTCTTCTGAGTCAAAAATTTCAAGTTTACAATAGAAGGTTAAAAGCTGCACCAGAAAATGCAGATAAAATTGTTCTAACAACTTGTACATTGCATAATTTTATAAAAGAATATAATATTTGCTCAGAAAATTCTGTCACTAACACAAACCATCCCCTACACAATTTACCACCACAAGGAGGAAATTCTACAACAATTGCGTTTCAGGTTAGAGATATGTACAAGGATTTTTTAATTCTCCGACTGGAGCTGTTGACTGGCAAATGAATGCAGTGTAGGGCCTAAGTGCCTTGTAATCTCAATATATATAACAAATAATTATTCTAAATAATTGTTGGCTCCTATGCTACAAAATGATGGAGAGGAGTAGCATAGGTACTAAAATTTAGCTTATTTCCGATTTCTAGGCCTAATTATTGTTACATTTAATATTGTGTTATTTTATTACATTATGCATAGTATATTATTAAAAAACTAAATACTTCTTAAACATTGTAATTATCTTGTTAATTTTGAATAAAGAAGCCTAATCAAAGAAATAACTCCCTTACACAAATTTACTACAACAAAAAGAAAATTCTGTAGCTACTGCGTTTCACGTTAGAGATATATTCAAACATTTTTTAATTCCCGAGTGGTTCACTGGCAAATTAATGCAGTTTAAACCGACTTGTAGCCTCAATTTACAAAAAAGAATCAGGCCTATTCTAAATTGTTGGCCCCAATGCTACAAGATGGGGAGGAGTAGCGTACTACAATTTAGCCGATTTCAGTTTTCTAGGCCTAGTTATTACATTCTAACATTCTGTTATTTTATTATGTTATGCATAGAATAATATTAAAAAACCTAAGAATTGCTTAAATATTGTAACTAGTTTAAGATTTTTGAATAAGGAATGAAACTAAAACAATAAAGCCTAACTCCAAATTCGAAATGGTGTAGGCTAAATTTACATTTTCGTAGTTATTTTTCTAGGCCTATATGTGAAAACAAAATGTTATGGAAAGACATTGTAAACATCTAATTTCTAAATAGGTCAAATGTGATTCTATTTACAAACCTAATGCTAATGTTTGAATAAGTAGACCTAATTATATGTTTATGATTCATGACTGTTCTGCTAATAAAGTAAATAGGCCTAGTTAAACTTATATGAAAAATTGTCTACTTACCCAATACAATGTTCATTTCCTTAGCTATAATTGTCAACCAGATCTTCTCTTTGTAATTATTATCACTATATTTATTATTTTCAAAATCGTAAAGAGCAGTATTTTGCTTCACCAACTCGATTAATTTCTCATCATTCATTTTACTTCGGCTTGTTTACAAATTTGCCACCGTTCAGCGAATATTTGGCTTCAACAAAGAAGGAAGGGAAAAGGAAGTTTGCCCCCACTATCCATACCGGTTCCATAACGTTTCAGCCTGTCCGTAAAAAATATGTTTCGCACAATATTGAACGGATATGTATGGAAACGTTATGTTAACGGAAATGAAAGTGAGTATACATACATTAATTTACGTTTAATGATATTTTATGTAAACGGTATTGAAGGGAAACGGAACGTATAGTGTGAATCGACCTTGAGAGAACGTTGTGGAACGTTCACTCTTCCTTAGTCAGTTGAATCAAAATGACGTATACCTAGCAGTATATCTTAAAAATAAATTATAAGTTTTTGCTCAGAAGTAGGTCAATTATTAACAATAATGAGTTATATAATTAATTGTGACCTGAGGGCAAGTGAGTGTTATGTAAAAGTTTTTTGTCGAAAAAATCATCGATTTAAAAAATTATACAGAGATACAACTCTTCGTCCATGTGCTCTGCGCAGTGTGAAGTGTGATAAATTTATATGAGCTTATCATCGATTAAAGTGATCACACAAGTATTATTTAAACAATAATATATTTGAAGGATAGTAACATTAAAAACATAAATACATTTTTTAACTTTTTGTGGAGGATGGACCATTTTGAAATGTGAATTAGCCTAGGCTAGAGGCGATTTTGTACTTTCATGTTTTTGTTTCAATTGGGGTTTAGTTCATTTTATAGTTTAATAGTCTCTCTCTCTTTTTGCTAAAATATTTCTTAATAAATTAAAAAATTATAAAAATTTGTATGTTGTATTATATTTATGTCATATGAGAATGAAGGTCAAATGATGCGTAATTACAGTTTATAGAGTTTGCCATCACATGTTTTAGTTTTCATTTATTTTCCCCAGACAAAACCCGACCCCGGAGAAAATTTGGAAAAAAGTGAAAATTTAACAAAAGATTGCTCAAAATAGGCCTTAAATAAAAGAATGACGTCATACCTAAATTGCGCGGTTAACGTAAGAAAGGCGTGAAGATTGAACATCTGTGGTGAATCATAGATGTTCAAAATTTGCAAGGGACAGATTGTAGAATACGTAATGGGATTGTGTGACGTCAGAGAGGCTAAACCAATGGTTGAGTTCATCCGCACTGATCGGTAGATTTCTGATCAATCAGACCGGTGACAGCTGTCTTAGCGTTGTAGTGATCATAGATGAGTGCGGGTGAACAGGCTATACAAATCCACCGGTGAGACACCAAAGCGGTAATATAAAATTTAAGAAAGGGACGTGTTCTTGTGTCAAGAGTAACTTGGTTGCATTAAGTGGAAGGATATTTGTAAAATGGATCGAGTTGGTATAATTATAAATGCTATCGAGGATGATGATAATATTTTAAATGTAGTTCCTGTGGCAGTGAATTTAGCATTACCATTACCAGGGATTTATTTGAACACAGGGATAATAGACCATCTCGCAATGAGGGTTATTTTGAGGACACCATCCCACTGTACAATCTCTCGGATTTTAAAAACATTTTCGCATGAGTTCACATACAATGGAGGTAAGAAGTATACATAATTAATTACATTGTAAATTTAAAATAGGGTGCTCAGTAAACTATCGTTAAAATCGGCAAAATTAACAATAATCGTACTACTTTACCTAAGTAACTTGTACCTATTTTAATGAAAAAACAAACACAATTTTTAATTAGTACTGCAAAATTTATTGCACCGTAAATCGTGTTGCACCTATTTATTGTTGCTAAAGTAAGAACAAAATAGTATTTATCAAGTGCTTCTGTAGTATGTTTTGTAAATATATTATAAGGTTGGCACCAGTAATTAACTGTTTTTATTATAGTTTAGAGGGGTTTACTGTAATTTTATCGAGTGCTTCTGTAGTCTGTTTCGTATATATATAAGAATGGCACCAATAATTAACTGTACTTAATAAAGGTACTAAACGTTTTTATTGTAGTTTAGAGGGGTTTACTGTCATTTTGAAGTGAATGGATTGTTTATTATTGAAAAGTGTAGAAATAGCCAAAAATAAATACTTGTTTTTATTTCAGGTCCTTTTTCTAAATATTCAAAGGACACTGGGTGCCAGGCAGGACAAAATTCCATTAGAGAAAAAGGTTCATTTCACTGTTTGGATGTTGAGCAAACCAGAGACATTTTTAGCCGCTGGAGACAGATTTCAGTTTTCCCGTAGTACTGCTCACAAAATATTCTGTGAAATTATTAGTGCTATATGTGAGATGATTAATGATCATGTGATTTGGCCAAATGCAATACGACAACAAGAAACTGCAAATGTAAGTACAAGTTAATGTCAGGCTACAATGTTTACATTCGGACACCTGGCTTATTTCATAAAATATTTATAGCCTGAGGTTCTAATTTACAGTCTCTAGTAACAGATGTTAATCAGCACCACTCTTTTTCCTAAAATATGTAGCGTAATAGGCTACATTGAATGATTAATTTGCAAATTTTTGTTTCAGTATGTTAAAATGTGTGATGTCATATTATATTTACAAAATTATTTTTGCTAAGTCATAATTAGTTTGCAATATATTGGAAATTACATAGGTTATAAATAACACTTGAAATCGGCGATGGATACCACCAATATATTTTATATTCGCCAAAAAAGGTTTTTTTAAATAATTGTTTTAAGTGCTTTGAATATAAACTACATATTTATATCATTCTAGGTTTTCCAGGCTCGATCACAAGGATTTCCAGGGATTGTTGGTGTAATAGATGGGTCTCACATACATATTAAGCAGCCTCCATTGAATCCTAATGATTATTACAACAGAAAACAGGTGCACTCTGTTATACTTCAAGCAATTTGTGATGAAGATTGCCGATTCATTAACGTTTCGACTGGATACCCTGGTCGCATGCATGATGCGCAAGTGTTTCGGGTTAGTGGTATGAGCGAACAATTGGAGAATATCGACAATCCTCTAATAACACTACAAGAAAACCATGTGATAGGGGATGCTGCCTATCCTCTGACGAATAAATTATTGACACCTTTTCGTGACACTGGTCATTTGACAAATCAGCAGACAAACTACAACGTAAAACTAAGTTCAGTTAGGTCCACCATAGAGCGAAGTTTTTGTAGGTTGAAGGGCAAATTTAGGAGATTAAGATGTTTAGAATTAACAAATCTTAATCTTATAAGCAAGACAATAATTGCATCTTGTGTCGTACACAATATCATAATTAACAATGATGGATTAAGTGACGACGAATATTCCGATGAACAGGATCTCCCTCAACAAAATAATTTAGCAGAAATTGGATTGCTGCAGTTAAATAATAGGAACGGCGAAAATAAAAGAAATACAATCGTAGAAACACTGCCTAATATTATATAATAACAAAACCTGTATTTGAAACCTATTATACAAATCTTTACTTTTTTCATTTCTGATTTTATTTTTCCATAACCATTCTCTTCCTAACCTATATAATCATAGTATGCTTTTACTTTCTAAACTTATGTATGTTTATATGTATTAAACCTACCTTCATATGTATTATCGTCTTGAACATAAACTTACCTCCCGCTACTATTTGAGTTTGACATGAAGTTTCAGAATATAAGCAACTTTTAATATAACATCTGGTTTACACGTAAGTATGCAATTACTAATTAAACTTAAACTGTATTGTTTGGTTCAGAATACAAACAGAATTTATCATAACCTTTGATCACATGTAAGTAAACATTAACCATTTTATATTTTACAGGCGCCAAAAAATGGCAATACCATTTGAATCATTTGAAATGGCAACATATTGTAACTTCACGATGTCACAACAACCCTAAACACAGTTAGCTCACAAACATGATACATAAGAACTCAAAATTTTTTATCTTTTCAATAATGATAAAGATCTATAAGATATAGGATTTGAATAAAAACAATATTGCGCCCAATTGAATCTAGTCTTTATTATTTAGATCTAAAAATTTTTCTAACAATATATTTCTTTTGTGTTGAATAACATTATTTTCTTCAATGGCTTTCACCATTTTTTTTAATTCTGTCATTCTCTCTTCTTCCAATTGCTGCAACCTATTTCGCTGCTGTTCTAGCTTCTTCCACCTAAATGATCTTTTTTCTGCCTGTCTTTTAGGGGTTGCCAAATATTCTGGGGAGAAACATGGTGTGGAATTTTGTATAGATGTGGATGGTTTTGGGCTATTGTTCTGGTTGGATATCTGGGTGGATGTAGATGGATTATCTAACTGGGTGGATGTAGATGGATTATCTAACTGGGTGGATGAAGTTGTTGGGGTTGAGCCAAAAATCAATGATTTATTTGAATTTATAAGTTTATCATTCTGAAAAATTTCGTGGAATAGATCGTAGTGCTCCCACTTTACACTTCCTCGCCAAGTACTTTTTTTACTATTATTGTCTACCAGTGAAACATATGTTTTTTTTTAAATTTCTAAATTTAGAATCTAGCATTTCTGCAGAAATGCCATCATAGCCTAATTTTAAAAAAGAAGCTTGAATTTCCCTCCAAAGAGTTATTTTCTTCTTGTGCGGATCCCGAAAAGCCAAGCTTCTTTTTCTATATTCCTCCAACAGCAATAAAGTGGGTTTTAACTCCCACTTAAATGCACCATCTGTAACATAAAATGTTTCATTGCATTAAGTCTTTATGAATAAGATAGCAAACTGAAGTATTAATTTATATTCCGTAGCTGAACAAACAAGTATAATCAAGAAAGTTTAAAAATAGTAAATCAAAACAAATTAACTCTCCAAGAGATATTTTATTCAACACAAGTTTGTCTGGATATTATGTGGCTTAGAAAATAGTGGTTTTACAAAATTTCTGTTGCTTAGCTTGCGTGCCGTTAACTGTTTAGACAACTACAATTTTAAAATACGATTACATATGTAAATATGTTTTAGAAAAAATTTGTAAATACAAAATTTAAAGGTTGAAACATTACCAACGGTACCCACGTTATGGAGATTGAATGTTTTTAGTGGGTGAAATATTCAGAACAAGTAAGATTATTCTATTTAATAGTCTGACCCTGTGAGACTACAACATATTATAGTAGTCTGGCAGTTAAAGAGTTAAATTCAGGAAACATCAGTTTTTGTGTTCCTACTACTGTACTAGAACGCTAACGTAAGCTTAGATTTTAGACTCAGATATTATAGAATGGAAAAATTAATTAATTTATAATTAAGTACAAAATTGGTGTCTGATATAGGCTACCTGTAGTTTTTTCCTCCGGTTTGACTCCTTCTAATTCCATTTTCCCCGCATTTTGCTGGAAATATGTATGAGCATAAACAGGATCTGAAACAAGTATATTTATTAGATTTGTAAATTTTTCACAAAAACCAATTTAATGAAATATTGTATATCAAGATACATGTAGCAAAACACTAAATTTTCTTGTAGCATCAAAGCTTGTTTCTAATTTTTACAACTTTGTCTACAATTGTTTAAAAAATAACCATAACATAAAATTTGATATTTGCAAGTTAATAAACACACTAAACAAATAATGAAATATTATTTTAAATTTCATTTTCTAGTATAAGTTTCCAAGTCAACAATATGATTTATATAAGATATGACTTGTGTATAGCTTTATAAATTGGAAACTAATAGCTAGCTATGAAGTAATATAATTAATAAGTTATCAAGTACTTAGGGCCTACTGTACACCGTCTGTGACTCCTAGATTTCGTTTTACTACACATTTTGGGACTTATCGTCAGACATTCTCATTCATTTGAGGTCGTCAAACACTAAAATCATGTATATTACCGTTACTTTATACAAACATTCAAAGGCACCTCGATGTTTCGGACATCAGTCCCAAAACGTGTGAAATAAAAGGAAATCTAAAAGCCACAGGTGTACAGTAAGTACTTCATAACTTATTAATTATATTACTACATAGCTAGCTATTATTTTACAATTTGTAGAGCTAGACATATATTTTGTATTTAATATAAATATATACAGATTCCAAAAAACTTCTAATATTGTCTGCAATAATCACTTTCCTAAAAAAAAGTCACTGTCCGCAAAGAGGCGTGTTGTAAGCTTACAACCACCAAATCCTTATAAAGTTATATGAGAGGAGGTTAAAAATTGTTTATTCTTTTAAAAATTTTCAAATATAATAAACCTTCAATTTATGAGAAAATTTATATCAGATAGAGTGCATTATTTAACAGTACAAATAACGGTTATGGTTATGTTGCAATAAATTATATAGCCTAGTAGTTAATAAATTATTCTGTAGTTTAGTGAAGTGAATTTTGTTTGGTTTATTTATATTACAATTAACATATTTTATCATATTACATATTTTAAATAATTTAGAATCACCTTTAACACAAGACATACCTAGGCCTATATGACAATATTCTGTGAATGATTAGGCTACTGTAAATAAACTATTTTTATTGGGATAGAACATTTAAAATTAGGCTTTCGATGATTAAGTAAAGCTAGGCCTATACTAAATCTGTATTTAATATTGGATTTATATAGTGATCTTTGAAAAAGATAATAGTTTTCTTTTATAACAAAACCAGACAATGAATATTTGTACTGTATAAAGAGGTTATGACATAAGCTATAATAAAACAAAAGCACTGTTAACAAAATCAAAAGTATTTTAAACCCAGATATATTTTGAATAATAAAATATAACGAAAATATTGTTTAAAAAAACACTCTAAAGTGTAAAAAATCATGCAAAAACCAAAGCATAAAAGACTGTCCTGTTATACAAGGACGAATTTAACTTGTTAATGATTAAAAGCATTATCAAACATAAACAACTGCTAAAATTTGTAAATCTAGTTTCTTTCAAATATAATTACCTTTTACAATCATTTGATGTACTTCATCGCTCTCGGTTATGGAATATATTATTCCATTAAAGTCATATTGAACAGTCCTGAAGCATTCCATTTTGTATTACCACGCTTGACTAAACTGATCAGGTTACGGTTAGCTATCCACCGTAGTTTACTTACGGTGAGCAGATCACTGATCAGAGCGGAAGTAGTCGTCTGCTATTGTAACGGGCCCCGCCTCGTTGGGTTCGGCACTCCTGTGTCCGAATCGTGAAGCGGCGTTTTCCCTGGTCGGGCTGTACCTTTCTGTCCTCGTGCGGACGTACGGGCGTTGTCAGGATGGTGGATGGCGAGAAGGTTCGTTAAAGAAGCGGTAAACTCATGGTCGATTAAAGCGTTTATTTAACCATCAAAGTACAACGACTCTCTGTTGGTTCCTATCCTAAAACTAACATTACGCCATGAGGCCAAAGCAAGATCAATCCCCCATTTAATATTGAGTCTAATCGCGGACGCGTTCACTTCCAGACTAACTGATGCATCTCCGGATGCGTTTCTCTAGCGTCCCCCTCCCTTAGTTAACTAGGAATTGTCTTCTCAGCAATGTACCTTTAGCCAGCCTATACTATGTCCGCTGATAGTGGACCCTTTAATATTTAATATCTTTACTTATTACTTATAATTATTTATGAGTTAAGGGGTACCTGTCACATCACCCCCCGGCTTCACCAGAGTCGGCCCCTTCGACTCCTTTACTACTCCGACGTGCAGCTCTTTGATGTTTTGGTTTTTTTTTTTCAACAATCTAAAGAAGTCTGCAATGATTTGCTGGAACCACCCTTGTTTGCTTGCTTTTTTTTTTTTTTTTTTTTTTTTTAAAGGGGTTGGTCTAAGAGTCTTTGAACCTTGTTGTTTCTCAAGTTTTGTTTTTTTTTTTTTTTTTTTCATGGTGGGAAAGCTTCTCTGGGGGGGGGGGAAAGGGTCAATCCCCCCCCCCCCAAACTCACAATGTCAAAAATGATTCTAACAAAAAAAAAACAAATAAATATTGGCTATTTTTATTACCAAAAAAATAATTAATTAAAAATCAAAATCAAAACTGAGACACCCAACTCCTAGTCAATTCACGACGTTAATCATTTTCATTTCCATTTTTTCAAAAATTTTGCTTGCTTTGGTCTACTTGCAATTTGTTATATACTAAACACTAGGTTATCTAAAAGTTTATGACATTAAGCCATTTGAAACTATTTTCTTAAAATCCAAAAATATAAAGTATGACTATTCAATTTAACAATGTTAAAAAAAAATTTACAAACTCAATTTGTGAACATTTTAAACAATTATTATCGTTCATGGTAACCAACAGAGAGTACTTAATTCTAATAATACAAAGGTAATTTGCACATTACTTTAGTACAACTTCCAAAATAACATTGTTTATTGATATGACCAAATGTAGATATTAATTATTAAATTTAATCTTCGTTAGAAAAAAACTTCTTTATATTCAGCTGCTCAATGCTAGCAGAGTAATTATGGAAAACATAAACTTTATGTAAATATGAAAATAGTAAACTTAATTCTAAAACTCCATATTCTTAAACACTATAACAAGTTTCACTAAAAATAAGATTTTTGTTTTTAAGTTAATTCTCCCTATAAGTTTCACATATGGGATGGTTTGTTTGGTGTGGAGGGTAGAGGAAATGATATAGGACAGGAAAGCCAACGGAGCCCAAGCCGTTGCACTTCCTTCCTATATCAGGGTTTTGGAACCCCTTACGCCCTTAGGCAAGAAGAGATCAATTGTGGTTTATAGCAGTAGGAAGCCAGCGGAGACCAGGCCGCTGCACTTCCTCTACTATATTTAGAGATTTAGGGATGTGAGAGATGGTGAGAGAGATGTTTGGATAAGAGGAATAAAATGCTTGTACGTTTAAGCGTAACAATAAAGATATTAGTTACGCTGCATGAAAAAAATAAAAAAATAAGCGGACTCTACTATGTACCAAGCATTACAAAGGAAATTTTATCAATGTGGCGACCTGTAGACAGCTTATTCCGTGTGGAAAACTAACTATGTACAACAGCATACCTTGTGCTTTTTCTTTTATTTTTATCCCCTTAATTTACAACCCAAAATTTGTATCATGAAGCCCCCTGAATTAATATCATTTTATACTTTCCCTTTTTGTCTTATTTATTGAAAAGAAACTAAAAATAAAAATAAGCTATTCCAAAAGGCATAAAGCTGTTACATTCCCCTCCATTGTCACAAATAAAAAAATCATTGCTGCTATCTTTAATGGTTTATCGAAACAAAATTCTTTAAAAAAATCAATAAACATATAGTTATTATTATTATTATTATATATACTATTTTATTTGTAATAAAAGTTTAAATTAAAACTATAAATATGTAGAAAAAAATTTGTATTGTATCCAAAAATTATTATTTCTTGTGATAAATGAAAAATGTTATTGAAAAAATATTTTAATGTTTGTATATGCAAAATTGTTCTTAATCTAACATCATTAAAAAAATATATAAAAGATTAAAAGAAATCCTTGTTTAACATTTCAAACCCATCACATCCCTATAAATTCAACTTAATTTATGAATCAATAGAAATATAGCTCATAGCTTAAAAGTGTACTTAGAATTTGGTATAACATATAAAAATGTAAAACTTTGAACAGGCACTTCATTTTAAGTATTATATTTGTAAAATTGTACTCATGTGGTAGTTGTTTGTTAGAGTGCGTTGGATTCTATCTCATAGCAGATGGAGATTCCAACAGCAGTTCGGTTGGTCAGTTCCAAACTCGTAAGTAGCCCACATGGTATCAAGAATGTGATTGTGTCTGTTTCTCATATATGCTCGTGAATCGACTCCCTCTCTCCACACCTCATTATTTTACTATTAACAAAAAACAGTTATTATGAGTAAAAGTCCATTTACATGACACATATCATTTTTCTTTAAATTTCAAATTATTAATTACTCATTCAATTCATCAAACTTTTTAGATATTTCATAGATTTCATTGTTATCATTTAAAACAATTTAATTGCATTTACGTTTATCTCAATTATTTTTATAACATTTCCTCAAAAAATAACTTAAAACCCCTCATTACCTGTAGAACCATGAATTGAAACCTGTATTTCCAAAATTTTAATATTGTTATGAAAAAAAATTGCAAGTTTTAGATTAGTTGTAAAAAAAAATTCGCTTGTCTATTATTCCCTTGTGTTTTGAACGCTACTATATCATGCATTGTGAAGCAATTATGATATTTCACTTGGGACAGGTTTCCTCATTCATCCCTTTATGCAAATAATTTAAACTTGGCTTCATTTCATTGTCCTACTTTTTCATTATATAAGTTAACTTCTTCTTTTATTACATTTTATTTTCATTCATGTGAAACTCATTACTTAATTATCATTATTTGTTTATACTTCTAATAAAAATTTAAAAAAATTATTAACCCTTCCTATTCTAAACCTGTAAAAAAAATAATTAGATTAACAGAAATATCTCTACTCATGGCAGCTTATGGGACGGCCTTCTCATGTTACATTCTAATCCTTAAGTCCTGTAGATTAAGATCCAATTGTGTTTCTTCTTTCTGTCCTATATTTATCACCGTACTTCTGTTTGTTTTCTGAGAATCTGAACAACATCTAAATATTCCATTTGTTAAACATGATATTTTTTTGTATACATAATATATTAACACAACTGTTATTACACTACATACTCCATACATAGTCCAACTGACATTCCTAATAATTTTAATATTATTTTCTTTCTTTGATTGAATGTGCAGAAGTAACCTATCTAACCTGACTCCATTTGAATTAAATTTATCCATCTCTTCCAAATTCCCCAATGACTCATTTGTTATTTGTTTGTTTATTTAAAAAAAAATTCGTCAGTTACTACTGCTTCATTCAACCATATAATTTCATCTATTAATTTTGAATTGCTAAATTCTATCTCAATTGTCCACTCAGACCTTGTTACCAATACATCTGTTAATCTTTCAAAAACTATTCCCTTATCATTTTGTGCATCTACTGATATGAACATTATTAAATAATATAGTAATTTGTATTAACTCCATTTGAAAATTAAAGTAAGATAAATTACAACGTAAGATAAAAAGGCTTATAGAGTTTAACTATAGTATGGTGGATTATCCACAGTTACCCCCTCCTCTGATTCTAAGTTAGTTGAGATTTCAAGTTATACCCACTTAGTTAATGTTAAATTAAAACTGTAAAGTCTAGCATTGCTTCTACGCAGTGGTTTAGCAAGTTTGCACATTTTTGCACGTGCACAGTTTTCCTGTGAACTTCTAGACTGCTATAATTCCCAGCATGTCAGCATTGTGACATCCTGTTAATTCTGAATCACTCGTGACAAATTCTTACATCAACAATTAATTCTATGAACCTTTTTATATTACGACTCAACTTAATTTATCTAAGTTTGCTGAACAATATTGAAGCTACACGTCAATCGGCACTTCTGACTTACATTAAAAATGCAGTATATAATTTATAATTGAAACTTAAAAATAATCTTGCTTTCTACCTCATGACGTTAATAGCTAATACATTTTTAACAATTTTATTATAACTCCCCCCCCCCTTTTTGTGACCTCTCATCACATTGGCTCGCTTCGAGGAGATCGCTCTTCCTTTTTCGATTAATCTAATGAAGTTTATAAAGACTTCAAACTTGAAATCAACGAATAGCCTAGCCATTTAACGTATCTAGACCATTCGTCTACATCCTTCCTACCATTAAAAAGTAGCTTCCTATCTCATTTGTATATTATTTTACTCAATTCCTTGACGTAAAATCCACATTTCATACAATTCCTGTATAAAACCTCTTATTTGCACATGTTTGAGACACATAATTATTTTGAAGACATTCTTTGACGTCTTCCGTTGTCGACTATATCTAAATAGTTATTTATTTACTCCGCATTACTTATTATTTCAACATAAATACAATAACCGTAACATGTCACATTTATCACCTCACTATTAATCTCATCATATAACATTTATATTCGTCGCACTTTTCTACATAACGTAGTACACTCTTAATTGAATGAATTGTCCATATCTGAATGTTTTGATACATCTTAAGCTGTTTAGCACATCGCACTATTACTGTATAATCTCACTTATTTATATAGGAATATTCGTCGATCACATGATTACATTTTTCCCATTTATTATATATTTTTAACGAATTAGCACTACTTTGATTTACGTGTGACAAATCACTACATCTTCGCATTATTCATTTATCATTTAAATTACACACAAATAATCATAATATAATATTTATCGATATTCAAGATCAAAGATTAATATTCGCTTTATATATTTATATTCATTCATTCATACCAATATCGAAATAGCAAAAAAAACATTACAAATTTATTTTATTTAAACTTATTGTCCGGACTATACATGAATTTAAATTACATTGTCTAGAAGTGTGAAAAAGTTAAAGGTGGACAGCGTAGAAATGTGGCAAAAGTGCCGGAAATTAAGAAGGGTTGTTAACTTACCCTTATAGAAGACAAAGTTCAAATTAGTGTATATTCATTCCAACAAATTAAAATAACATTCACACGCTTAAACTACTAACTTGTATAAACCTGTACAATTATATATTTTTATTTTATAATATACCTTATCATTTTTTCACCTTATTTCATAAGCAAAACAATATTATTTGTAAGTACTCCTATAACACGTTTAAATATCTTTCTTCCTTATCAATACTGAAATCGCCCTAATTCCATTTAAACAAGTCATAACTCCACTTAACTCTTTCAATTATGGACCTTCTCCTAACTATGAAATATTCTTTTATTAAAAAAAATAGTTTATTTTACAAACGCTCTTAGACTACTCATTTATTATACATCTTAACTTCCAGTTTTATTATTAATTATTTTTCAATACTCGTCTATTAAAAACTTAACATTTTCTTCATTTCCAAAATTTTTCTCTAAATGCATACAAAAAAATAGCTTTTCTTTAATATTTATTGACCTCATTTTATTATTTTCCTTCATTATTCTGTTATGTCATACTTAATATACAAAACCTTTCAATATTTAAAAACTATATCCATTTTAACTCCAATATTTATTAACTATTCTGAATTCCTTTGTTTATGCGTGAAAGTCAAATTTTATGAATCACCCTTTTAGTTTAACACAGCATACACATCCTTTAGTTACTTATTTACAAATGTTTATATAGCCAAAACCAAAAAAAAATTATTTTTCATTAAAACATTTCCTTAAAAACATTTATGAATTACTTTTAACTTTTATTAAAGTTTGTAATAGTACAAAAAAACTTTATTTATTTAATAGATAAAAATTTAATCATTATTCTACCCTTAACCCTTATTAAAAATAACCTTCTTAAAGACTATTCTAGTCTACAACCCTATGGGTCCTTCTGATCACCTTTTTGAGACACTTATGCCGTCAGGAGAATTTACACCTTTACTTTGTCATATAAGTATGTGTTCCAAACCTACTTAATTCAATTTTGAACCCTACATGACAATTCAAGCTATGCAAAGTCCCAGCAGCACTGCTCATCGTTGATTTTTCAAGGTTAGTAATATTTTATAACCCCCAAAAACGTTATTTATTTTTTAATTATTAAAAAAAGATTATTTTTTACTTAAAACAATTTTACACGATGCCTAATAATGTCTAATAACATTATCTAATTGTATTTTGTTTTTATTTAATGTATAAAGTACTTTAAAATCAATTTATTTCAAAGTTTTTGTTCCTGTCCCATGATAAATCAAACAGCGTTACAAACTTGCACCAAGGTCTCCAGTCGAGCGTGTTTTACCGAGTCAGCAAAGTAACTCGATAACACACGTCGCTTCTCGAGTCTATGCGCTCTGCCTGTCTCTGTTCCTGACTGAATGTATTGAAACATTAAGCCTAACAAAAACTTTATATTTAGTTTATTTCTTTTTGATGCTTTAATTAATTTAATTAATTATTATTATCATTCCATGTTACATCATTACTGTTAACATTTTAATTTTTCTCTTATAATTACAATTTACACGAATCCCTACAGTGTTGTGTTCATATAAAGAGTGTTCCATTAGGTAATTCAGGTCCCCTATAGTTACCTATTTACCATGATACATTGGAGTTGCTCTTCTGTTACTCATTAACTCTACTTTTTTTTTATATATTCATATTAATGAACATATTATTATGTAATTTTTATGTCTTTGTCTTTTTACGATAAATCAAAACTTTAAAAACGAGATGGCTTCTTTTTAATACGAATTGGCCTACCTTGCGGTTGTATGAGTGCTGGTACTATGGCACTTGTACTGGCTGCATGAATATCAGGTATAGTTATATCATTTGTGGCGTTCGTAGCTGTTGTACCCGTGGTATCCGTTGTTAAGGTCCCTATTCCTAAATTTTGTCCTAGATCGTTGATTGTGGCATTTTTTAACCGCCTATTTCCCCTAGTTTTCCTACTTTTTGGTTGCAATTTGCCATTGCTTACTTCCAAACATGGTTTAACTCTGTTTACATGAACCAATACTTCACGATTTCTGACCTTCAACATAATATTAAATTTTGACATCACTTTTAAAATTTCAAATGGCCCACGCCAAAGTTTAGTTAATTTTTTTACTCTGTGTCGTTTCAATGCAGGCGTATATAAATACACGTATTGTCCTACTGAGTATTGATTTTGTTTAGTATTTTTGTTATAATTTTTCCTTTGTTTGTCAAATTGGTTGGTTTGATTGATATAATTTCATTTTACCATATGCCTTGCTTAAATGTGATCTAACGTTTTCTATATAATTGTCATAAATAAAAGTGTCTTCAGTAATTTTCAATGTCGATTCTAACGGTATACTAGCTTTACGTCCATAGAGTAGTTCAAAAGGTGTATAATTTGTCGTTTCATGTACCTGAGTATTGTATGCTAAAGTTACGTACGGTAGAATTTCTGACCAATTGTCTTGATTATTATTGACAAAATGACATAACATTTTACATATTGTTTTATGTGTTCGTTCTGCCCGTCCGTTCGCCATTGCGTGATATGGTGTTGTCAAAATTCGTTTAATACCTAGTAATTTACACAAGTTTTGCATTAATTCCGAAGTAAAATTTGAATCCCTATCAGTTATTATAATTTCTGGAATTCCGTGAAGACATATTATTTTTGACATCAATTCCTTGGCTATGACCTCTGCTGATTGTTCTATTATTGGGATAAATGTTGCATGTCGTGTAAAATGGTCTATTACTGATAATATATATCTGTTTTTATCTTTAGTAATTGGTAAAGGGCCCACGATATCCATGGCTATTACTTTATATGGTAAGTCTGGTTCTGTAAAAATGTCACCCAAAGGTGCTTTTGATTTACCGTAATCAACTCGCTGAGCGCAAGACTTACAAGCGCGGACATAATTCGTGACGTCACCCTCCATATTAGGCCAATAAAATTTCTGTTTTATTCTACACAAAGTTTTCTTAACCGCCGCATGCCCTGCCGTAATTAGGTCGTGATGTAATGCAATTACTTTATTTCTTAATAATTTTGGTATTACAATTAATTTCTCGATTCCTGATTGAAAATAGATTACTTTTTCTGGGCTTGTTTTATAATTTTTACGTGATTTTAAAATTTGACATTCCTCGTCTTTTATTTGTGCTTTCCTTATTTCATCTAAGTCTATTATTGGCAAAAATTCTTTCTGTATTAAATTTACGTTAGTTAGCCCTACATTCCTACTTAAAGCATCTGCATTAGTATGTAATTTTCCAGGTCTATGTACTATTGTATAATCAAATTCTGACAATTTTAAACTCCATCGTAAAATTCTGCTTGTTGGGTCCTTCAAAGAAGTTAAATAGCATAATGCTTTGTGATCTGTTATGATTTTAAATTTCCTCCCTAACAAATATGGCCTAAAAAGTTTACAACTCCATACAACCCCACACATCTCTAGAGTAGACGCGTCATAATTTTTCTCAGCATTATGTAACACTCTACTAGCGAAAGCAATCGGGTGAACTTTGCCATCGATTTCCTGAGATAAGACACATCCTAACCCCTCCTTTGATGCATCTGTTGCTAAAATAAACTCTTTTGTAAAATCTGGATATTTAAGTATTGGTGCTGTAATTAATTTATCTCTTAATGTTTCAAATGCTGTCTGACAGTCAGTAGTCCATTTAAATTTTACACCATCTTTAGTTAAATCAAATAATGGTCTTGCAATTTTTGAAAAATCCTTTATGTGGCTTCTATAAAACCCTGCCAAGCCGAGAAAATGCCGTACATTCCTAACTGTTTGTTGTATAGGAAAGTATTTTACCGCCTCTACTTTCTTTTCATCTGGTCTTATACCGGCTTCGTTTAATAAGAATCCTAAATAGTTTACTTCCTGTACTCCAAATTTACATTTTTCTAAATTCACTGTTAAATTGGATTCCTTAAACCTGGCAAAAATCTTATCTAATGAATTTATGTGTTCTGTCATGGTTTTGCTAAAGCAAATTAAATCAACGAGATAAATTAGACATATTTCATTTCTGAGCCCTATTAAAATATTATTCATAATTCGTTGGAACCCACTAGGACCTATCTTAAGGCCGAATGGAAGTCTTTTATACTGGAAATGACCCCAAGACGTAGAAAACGCAGTCTTTTCTTGACTATCTTTTGTTAAATTAATTTGGTGAAATCCTGCCTGCATGTCAATTACTGAAAAATACTTTGAACCGCCTAATAAATCTATTGTCTCACTTATTCTAGGCAAAGGATGCACATCCGGTGTTATCACTTCATTTATTTTCCTGTAATCCACACAAAACCGGTACTTAACCTCCCCATTCAATGTTTTTTTCTTTACCAAAACTATAGGGCTGTTCCAAGGGCTGTAACTATGCTCTATTATACCCTTTTTCAATTGATCGTCAACTAATTCCCTAACTACGCTTTTTTGCGCATACGGAATCCTATGTGGTGGTACATAAATTGGTTTGGCTGACCCTGTGTCGATACGGTATTCTACATTTTTAATAGCGGACAATTGTTTATTCTCATTGTTAAATATATCTTTATAGTAAAATAACATGTTTGAAAATTCTAATTTTTCCTGTTCTGGTAAATGTTGTAACTTCCTTTCAATATCAGACTCTAATTGCGAAGTTTCATACTCACGACCCTTATGATTTTGTTCTGAAATCATATTTACTTTACAAGACCCCTCCGTTGTTACTATTTCTGTGTCTAATCTGGCTAGTAAAGTTCCCTTTTTTAAGTTAATCTCGTTTTCTGATATATTTAAAATTCTTGCAAAACACGTCCTAGATTTTTGTAAATTTATTAAAGTCCTGGCGCACAAAATATTAAATGGTGGGTTTTCAATTGGTTCTATTATTACGTCTTGATTTAATATTTCTGTAGTATTTTTAGGATTAGCAAAATTTTTATTCTTAGATCCTCTAATTGTAAATTTAACCATGACCTCACTTAGTGCTGGTATTTGTGTATCTGTTTTGCAAAATAAATTATATTCACGTTTTTCTTCTTTCGATCGGCCTAATTTTTCGTGTTCATTTCGAATATATTCCAAGTGTTCTTTCTGACCTTTTAAAATTTCATTTTTTGACGGTTTAGTGCCTTTTGGTAATAATTTAGATTTAGATTTATTGTTTTGCCTGAAATTTGCCTTTATTTCCCCTTGAAATTTTTGTAATTTAGAAGCGTTATCCTTAACAATTATATGTGCTTTAATATTTTGGTCGTTTGTGATTATGGGCAAGTTAATTTCTATGTTCCCAAATCCCATCATTATTACTTTGTTTTTATTTATTGTAACTGTGTTTTCATTTAAGTCAATTATTACTTTATTAGTCTTTAAAATATCATTTCCTAAAATTGCAGCATATTCCAGTGGTAATTTACATACGTGAAATTTAACTTTAATAAAATCGTTTTCATTATAAAAAACTTCTGTGATTTGTGTACCTAAGATATCCAAAATATTTCCAGTCACCCCTGCTACTATAATTTCATCATTTTTTAAAATGTTCGTAGCTACATCTTGGTTTAGAAGACTTATTTCTGCTCCCGTATCTATCAAAGCTCTACCCCATTTGCCGTTAATTTTTGCTAAAATTGACACATCATTGTTTTTGTAAACCCCTTCTGTCCTATTTATTGGTACCATCTTGTGCGCCGATCCCTTAAAATTATTTATTGTTGGTTGGAGTGAGTGACGGCACTTTGCCCCACCCCATTTGAGTTTAAAACATTGTTTCCGCTAGCCTGGTCGCCCCCGTTTGCCTGAAATGGTGGCCTATTCTGTTGTCCGTTCGTTGAGTAATAACCCCTATTTCCTGTGTTGTGATAATTTCCTCGTGAAAAATTAAATCCCCTGTTTTGAAATCTTCCGTTA
>JAGFPH010004346.1:54033-68534 GCA_018207615.1 Philaenus spumarius | reverse complement strand
AATCTATGGGCTGGTTCAGTTCAAACCCGTGGAGCAGGAAGAAAGGCTAGTGTCCTGTAGATGCATGTTTTGCTGAATTATAAGCCAATGTCACCAGTTTCACATACCTCTGCCAGTTATTCTGCTTTTCATTAAAATAACAGCGCAGCATATTTAACAAGGTCGAATTATAACGTTCGGTAATGCCCTGAGTCTGCGGTCTGTATGCAGTTGAAGTTTGTTGCACTATCTCCAAAGCTTTGTATAATTGCTTCAATGATTCCGGTATGAAGTGAGTCCCCCTGTCTGTCTGGATACTTGCGGGCATACCGTATATCAGTAATATGTCGTTTAACAAAAATTCGCAGTAGTGCACGCGTCCGCCTTCTCTGTTGCCTTGACTATCGCGAATCTTGTTGTATTATCGGTAGCGACAAGAATATACGACTTCTTGTTTGACTTAGGTAGCGGTCCCAAATAATCCAACGTGAGCTTCGTAAATGGCTTCACGTGCGGCACAATTGGCTGTAGAAACCCCTTCGGTTTTTGCCTGGAAGTCTTCATAGTTTGGCACAAATGACATGCCTTAACATATCGAATAACATCCGCCGTCATAGTATTCCAGTAGTATTTTGTCTTAATTTTTGCAAGCGTCTTTGCAATCCCCGCATGCCCTCCTGCTGTTAGAGAATCATGATAGGCAAGTAGGAGCACTCAAGGAAGCGGGTGTGACAGAGGATTCACAGAGCGCGCTCGCAGTACCATCATTTCTTGTAAAGAAACCAGGGAACCAGTGGAGGATGGTAGTCGATTACCGGAAGCTGAATGAGAACGCTCAGCCAGATAGATTTCCGTTACCGAAGACCGACACTATCTTTGATACGTTAAGCTGTGCAACATACTTCTCTTCTATGGACATCAATCAGGCGTTCTTCCAACAGCCTATAGCTGAAGAGGACAGGCAGTATACTGCTTTCGTAACGCACAGGGGTTTGTTTCAGTACACGAGATTGCCAATGGGAATGTGAAACTTTTCAAATTCTTTTCAAAGGAGTATGAACAGGCTATTTGCAGGAATACTTTATCAGGGGATGATTACATATGTTGACGATCTAGTATCATATGAGGCAACATTTGAAAATCATCTGGAATTGTTGGAAGCGGTATTTAGAAGATTGGATTCAGCGAATTTGAAATTAAAAACTTCAAAATGCCACTTTTTCTATACAAACATAGATGTACTCTGCTTGTCGATAGGCTGCTCTTGAGAGACCTTTGCATTGAAGGGACAAGGTGAGCAAAAAAAATATATAATTATTCAATACCGTTACATAAAGGTCATAATTTGGAGGTCATCCAACTAATTTATATATCATTGTGTTTAGTAATTCCGGTATTTAAAGTGCTCTGTCTTGGGACTTAATTAGTTGGATATGATAAGGATTATTACGATTGTAGAGTTTGATCTTTGTATGTTTACATTATAGTAATAAGTAATAATTGGACCTTGATTTAGTGTGATGATATAATATATGTATGTAGGTAAAGTTGTGATTAGAAGTTTAGAAATTAAAGTAATTAAATAATACCACTGAACCACCATTGATGCTGTAGCTTAATTTATGAACCCTGGGCTTAATTTATGATTCCACCCCTAACAAAATGGTTATACTTTATTGCTTTTATACTTTATAACAAAAAATACTTTATTTTTTATTATATTTATCTATATCTTAAACCTACCCTCTAATCTTAACACCTCCCCCAAAAAATACAGTGCGAATTAATAAACATCCGGCTGGTAGTTTAGAGTAAAAAAAACCTTGTTTCTCTTTCCTTTGATGTAACGACTTCAGTATCAATTCTTAGAAGTACGGTACATCCATTAGTGTAAATCCCTTATCTGAAGCATCGATAGGTAATATCTAGATACCGACACGACCTTCATCCTGTATAACATGCTACACAAACAGTTCTGAACATTTGCCGTGTTACATTCAAGCCTACAGTTTGGAAACAGTACGCTTCTGCAAAGTTCCCACGTTATAGTATAGGGGGACCAGTTTAGTGATTTTGTTTTCCATTTTGTTTTGTGTTTAAACAGTACCTACAAAAATACCTTCAAATTACAAAACTACAGATCTGCTTAGAAAACCTTTCTTTTTCTATTTTCCAAACCTATTCTATAATTCGTCTATTTCTGTAATTCAACACCTCTCCAGTCCCGGGTATGACGAATTATCGAGTTTCCACTGTATTTTAAAAGTTTAGTAACTATCAAGTAGCTTCAGTGGTTTATTTAGTCAGATTTTGAACTGAAAATGTCGGTCTTCCTGTTGGGGATATACTTGGTTTTATAACTACACAAACTTGAACAGTCTTAGTTTACAAAGACAACATTTTCATATTCCTGTTTTGAAATATACTGTTTTTGAAATGTGCAATAATTATGTGCTAGAGATAAAAAAAATATAAGTAAAATAATTTTATAGTTCAGATTAATGCAAAGTCAATTATATAAAAAAAAAAAAAAAAAAAAAAAACTGTAGTAATGATGTTATCTTGATAAAGAAAGGTATTTTACCTTATCAATATATCTTTATCATAGTTGGGTCATTCTCAAATATCGGGCACATTTCAAAAAAATAAAAAAAAAATAAAAATTTGTTCACGAAAATATGTTTTATATATTTTTGTACTGTTAAGTTAAAGAACATAACTGTCATAGGTATGGTCAACAAAGATCATAAACAGTTTTTAGCGAAATTAAAAATTATGTTCAGCCTATTCACGGAGGTCAGATTATAGTAACGGAGGTGAGATTTTATTGTATTATATCATGATTTTTATGTTAATATGGGGTTTAAAAATAATTTCTTCACATAAAAAGATAAAATATTTATTGGTTCTTTGACACACAAATATTTGATACACAAATATTTTACAAAGTGGAAATATTGTACTTTAGGATGTCTTCAAAGTGGTACTGTCCACGGTTGTTGATGTTCGGAGATTTCAATACTTTGACAATGTCTTTTATTTCGACATGTGAGACGTCCACTTTTTCAGGAAACACAAACAAATTAGTGGTTGATTTTTTCAAAAATTTTATAAGGAATTCATCGTTGAATTTTTTTACAACTACTCCAATTATAGAGGTGGACAGTGTTTTTTGTGCTAGGAATCTTTGCTATGACAAAGTCATTCACTTTAATTTTCTCGTTTTTCTCGTCTTCATCCGAATCAGAGTACACTTCAGTATACCGGTACCTGATTTTGGTGTGTTTTGAGGGATGACCTGCAGAAGTGTTAAAGAAAATTACAAAGAAAATCATAAGAATGGTAAGTTGGTAGCTTAAAATATTGTTTCCATAGTTTCAAGAGCCTTTTTTTTAAATTTTAATTATTTTGTTAGAATAGCTTACCATGTGATTTTGACAACTTTGTAATAATCACTGTAGGCTGAAATTAATAAAAACAGGCTGAAATATAACTGTGCTAGAAAGGTTGAAAAGTATACTTTTCTTCGCCATTTTTGCTGGAATATTCTCTGAAGATCCTGGTCTATCTTCATGTTTTTGCTTTACAGATACAGATTCTGAATCTGTAAATATCATTGAGGAAAATGGCAAAAAAATGGAACAAATATCATACTTATTGACTAAATTTCACATTTTGTGTTAGTTTAATAAAACTACATAATTATGTGTAACAAGTATTTGAAATTTTAAATACATAAATTAATTAATTATGTTTATAATCAATAAACAAAATATGTTTAATACGTGTGTACGTGTTAATATGTTTATGTGTGTGTTTAAAATACGTGTTTATGTTTCTAAGTTATAAAATATATTTCTCAAAAGGATACTTTTGTCGTTAAGATTTATCTTGCCAATCCCATAATGATTGCAAGTTTTTGCTGCATCACATTTCAAGCAGCTTAGTTTTCTGGCTTGAAGAACACTGCTCTCCTTTTCTGTCCAAACAATTTCATGTATTTGCAGGGTTCCTTTAAAAGTCTCTAAGGTTGCCGGAGTTGAAAATAAGTCAATGGATTCCTTTGTCACAGGTATTATTGTGACTCCTGGACATTGAGTTTTCAATTCGAAAATAAACTTTTCAAATGAAGAGATGTCTCTTCCTTGGGCCACTAAGGTGTCGGCATTTCTTTTTAAGCAACCCCCAATGCCATCGGGCGCCCCTTTGCCATGGTCACTTTCAGAATAGTGCCAGCACAGCTCCTTGACTTTAAATAGTTTAGTTAACTCATTACCTATCAAATAAAACATTGATTTATTTCGGTACTGGTTTACTACACTGTCACTTAAAAAGTGCACAGTATTAAGGGACGGTACCAAGTTTCTCACTTCTTTAATTAGTGGCTCTAAATGAGCACAAACTGCTGCAGAGGTATGTCTGAGATCTGCAGAAACAGTACAGAAGGATTTACATACGACTTCTGAAGACAATCTGCACTTGTAATACACAATTACAGTGTGAAGGCTAAGTTGAGCTTTGTAACCTCCAAAATGTGCAGACTGTATTTCACTTCCATATTTACAATTATAATTTTCGCTAAAATCAGAATGAATCAAAACCTCATTTTGCTTCAAGGTTTTCTTTATGTTTTGTATGGTAGCTCTTTGGTGCTTGATCTTTGAGACATGAATCATGAATTTAAAAACTGATTTTACAAGAATGCCAAATGCTTTTTTATTTGTAGATATGTATTCTTCCTTAACTGACTTTTGGCAAACTTTCTTATTTCCTTTTACTGTAATGGGAACTTTTTTAGTTACCCATTGGTGATAAATAATGGTGTTATTTTCTTCACAAGTAGGGAGCGTTACCATGGTCTTATTTTTACATAAACTGCATCGTCTTTCGAGGCATTTTTCTTTTAAATGGTCACCTTCACAGCACAGAGTTTTACAAAGCTTGTAAGATGATTTCGGTTCAATTACTTTTTTAGCATGAAGTTTGTCAACAAGCAGATGTATGTTTTCATGTTGTACACATTTACACGTGTCTCTGTCAGTTACTTTTGGAAACACTATCCAAAATGGTCTGAACTTACAAAATGTTGCGTAACTTAATTTCAACTGAGGCAGTTCTGCACAAAAGTCCTTAAACAAGTTTTGGAGAGAATCATTTAAAAATCTCTTTTGCCGTTTGTCTTTCTTTCTTGTGATTGTGTCCTTTTTCCCTGGACATAACCTACTGTTTTCATCCTTTTCTAGAAAGTCCACAACATGTTCCCTTGTTAATTCACATTTTTTCTTCATAGTTTCTTTTTGTTTAACTTTGTTTTCATAGCGTAATGCCTTTGTAGACAGTATATTGCCTAGAGTGGAAGTCATCTTGTATTTTTTTATTATTTTCCCTGCTACTCCTGTTATAACTTTCCTATACTTCCTTTTGTCTTTAAAGTTTTCTTTAAGTTGTTTTATTAGCACCTGACCAAAAAGTAATTGTTTTTTTATTTGTGGTGATACACGTTTGTTTTGGATTACCTTCTCAACATTTTTTTAGGAGTATCTTTTTTTGAGGTTTCTTGTCGTTGAGCTCTCTTTTTATATTTTGCAGCATTTCTTTCAGCTTTTTTGAGCCTTTCTTCAAGTTTTTTTATTTTTTCATTGAGGTATCTTCTATGTTTACGTCTTCTCTTTTTTCCTTAGAAGTACTTTCTTTATTTACAACAACCAGAACCATGTTTACACTTTCAGGACTTCCTGGAGGAGTGTTGGCTTCCAATACGTCTTCTAGTTCTTTTGCCTTTTTCTTTGAATCATAACATCTCTTGCTTCTTTCACGCCAAGCTTTTCTAACCTTCCTTTGTTCTCTGGGGGTCACTTTGTCTATATTGTTTTTATTTTTCCAGCTTCCTTACGGGCATGATACCTTTCTCTTTCTTTCCGTTTTGATTCTTCATACAACTCAGGATTGTCTTTTATTTTTTGCCTTAGTTGACGCATTAGTTGCTTTTTCTTTTCATTGTCTTTGTCAGCATTCAAACATCTTTTCTTAACAGGTGCCATACCGTAACGTTATATTTTCAGTGGACGTTAAAAATTGATATACATCTGAAAGGACACAAAATTAATAGTATTGTCTAAAGTGTATACTTTTTAAAAATCTCTTAATTTTAAATATAAACTATTATTTGAAAAAGTAGGTTAAAATGATTATATTTAGGAGTACTAAATTTAGAGTTTTTTAAGTGTTTTGTGGGGAAGTCTATTTTAGTTGTTAGGCCTAATTTTAACACAATTTTCTAGGGTTTTTATTTTGAAAAAACTAAAATAGTTACACTAATCCTCAATACTGTTTTAACAATGATAAAAAAAGAGCTCATACAAATTAACTCTAGCCAATCATTATCATCACACTCCGTTACCAATATCCTCACCTCCGTGAAATCTACTGTTCACGGAGGTGAGAAACATTAATAAAACCACCATGTGGTAATGCTTTCATTTGAGGTTAGGTTTTGAAATGTTGCTTAGTGATTATTTGCACTTGTCTGCAAACAGATTATTAAAAAAAAATTAATTTAAATTTTAATACTTACATTAAATATGTAGTAACGGAGGTGATGGAACCAAATGTCAATCCTTCTTCTTGTAACAATTAGCAACACAATCTCACATAACAAAGGCCTATTGCACTACAAAACTGCACAAGGAGCAAGATAGCTACCAGTTCTCTTCCACTATTGAAAAAAGACAGCTGCTAGAGCCCTATATGAACAGTCTATTAAACTAATAACATTTCTTCACGGAGGTGAGGCTGCAACTGGGGACTAACTTTGGATATTTGTTAAGCACTTTAATAATTAATCAAAAATTCAGAAACATGACAATTATTAGTACTTAAGAGGTTCATTACTTCCCAGCCTATTTCAATATTACAATTTTAAACAAATAAATAGGTGAAATATTGAAACTAAGTCTGGGGACAAGTACGTAACGGAGGTGAGATCTCACATACTGTGGACAGTATTTTTATTGGAATAAATTATCTGCATTTAAAAATAGTTATAGAATCAATTAAATAAAACTTAAAGCTAAACCTTAGGTATTTTAAAATATATTTTAAAATGTAAATAAAGCATTTAGTGATATTGAACCAAAATGTGCCCGATTTTTTAGAATGACCCAGTTATTGCAATCAATCCTAAGATTTCAAAACTATGAATGATGTTTTAAACATGCTGAAAAATTTCAGTGTAAGTCTGGCAAAAGAAAACTAGGCTTTATAATACAGAAAAGTAAAATAGCCTCTTTGCTCCAAACTTCCAAACCACCTGCGTCTTTGACTTTGTCATAGATGACTCTCTGAGCAACAAGGGATTCTTCCCGCATGTTCTCTGCTAAAATTTCCTTGTTGACTGAAAACCCTCGTTCCACAGATGCATTTGTGACAGGATGAGAAAGATTTTAATAATCTTTCGAAGATTTTCAATGGTCCCATGTGTGTCCTTAAACCAAAATTCATCAAGCCTGTTTTCATTTCTCCTGTACAATCTAGCATTTAGTTTAAAACTCTCTTGCAGCAGCAGTTCTTTGAATTCCTTATCACCCTTTTCTGCAAGGTACGGAGAGATGACATTAGCTTCTATGAAAATGTCTAAACACTGCTTCATATTTTCACAGGCTTCTGTTTCATTTGTAGTAATCAATGAAGGGTTAATGAATGTTGCAGCTTTAGTCAGTTTGAATTTAATAGGAGATTTTTCTTGGATTTTCCCTACAATATGCTGCAGGCATGTCCTCACCTCTTTTCTGAAATATAAAACTTCTTTGTCTTTGACACCCTGACATTTTTAAGAGCTGTCCTAGTAGCATAGCCAAGGTCAATCTCTTTGACTGGGATCAAGTTCTTAAAGATGTTGTCTTCTTTCTCAAAAACATTTGTTTTGTGATATTCTTCTTTTGACATCTGCTCCTTTTTCACAAATTTGTTCATAAGGCTCTTTACTACTTGTAGTAAAGAATCATGTAAAAAAGGAACCATCGGTGTATCTGTCTGGAACTCTCTCAAAAACGGTTCTAGTTCTTCAGCCAAAGACTGGAAAAAAGCGAGGTTTGCATAGAGTAGAGGATTCTTTAAGGCTGACTCAACAATTTTGAAGCTTTGGCATGAGGGTTCTTTATTCGTTCCCCTAACTTTGTCTACATACTTAATCACTGCTGGTAATACTTCCTGTGCTCTTTCAGCTACATTAGCATTTTCTACCCAACGGATAGTGTAGAAAGGTAGAGGGAACAATGATGAACCTGTGATTTCAGTGAAATGACCTCTTCTGGCTGGAACCATTTTAAATAAGTTATAGAGAGATTTATAGAGAGATGGAATAGGTCCATCCATGGAGATTTGCAAAATTTTTGATGGATCAAGACCACTTATTAACGTTTTGAAAGCTTCTAACAAGTCATTTGCCCTAGTCTGATTCAAAAACACAGAATCTAAGTAACGAGCTTTTAGTGTTTGTTTTTAAATAAAAAAATCTCACACACAAGTCCATTTGCGATCTTCGAGCAACTTGGTTTAGGCTCTCATCAAAACCAACAACGTAGTGATTACATTCTTTAAGTGTGGATTTGAGTTCATCCTTAAAATAGGGTGATAGACCATACACAAGACTGTACGATACTTTGTCTTTGTGAAGTTTCATACTTTGAGCAATGCTACTGTCTGGAAACATATGAGAAAATAGCAGAACGCTGCTTTCTGTACTTCTGAAAGAACTGTGATTCATTACTGAATTCACACACCATAAAATTTCTACTTTTGTTGTACTGTCTTTCATTGTGTACTTGTCTAATCGGGAATTTTCTAGATTAGATGAACTGCTTTCTGAGAAACTGGTACTAATAATGAATGAAGGGTCTGAGGAGCTCGTTGAGGGATTTGAATTAGATGAACTTTGTGGTGGTTGAATAAAATAGTCCAATGCAATAGTCTTCTCCTGGTTTGCTGCGACAGCCTGGTGTTTCTTCCCTTTGGCATGGCTAGTAAGTGCAGCACGTCCCATAGTGTCATAAGAAAAATCTGAGTTGCACCACATACACTCTGCAGTGTACTTCGCTCTTCCACTTAGGTTGAAATTTTACAATCGGCATTGTGATCTGTAAGAAAAAACAAAAATATGTTGCACATGTAATATCATAGTCCTATGGCGGTCTGGATGTTATTTTATAGGATGGCAATTTATACTTTGAAACTCGATATTCATTTTCCTTCGTTTAGTTCTTAATCTTAAGTAATTACTGTACTTGACTTAAAAGCACTACTAGTGTCGAGTCGACTAGTAAGACTATTTGTGTGAGTGAAATCGTGAGGAGTTTACGCCGCCGTTTAATGCAATAGCGACGCGCGATAGCCGGCGTACTTTAAAATTCCCCTAAGTTGTTAAAAAATATATGCGTATAACATGCCTATAACAGTAACACCTTCATTGTCCGGGAGCAGATCAAAAAGGGTTATTCGGCATACTTATGATATAGACAATATTCTGTATTTACATGACATAATCATGGCGTCAGAAAATTAGATCACAAAAAATTTAAAATAATACAACTTTGATCATAATTTTATTGTATAATTCAGTATTTTTGCTACAAATAATTATTAAAAAATCGTCCAAATCGATTTTGAGTTTTGTTATAACTCTTTGGGTCCCAGGCTAAAAATATGCTTGGTCGGGGAAAATGTCATGTGCTGGTGCAGTTTATTGGCAAATATGCTGAAAAATACCAGACCAAAAAATGGGTAACGGTAGAGGTTTGGTAAACAAATCATAGGTTGCCTTGTATTCAAGCTATTTTAAAGTTTGTGGTACCTAAATGTTACAAATTAATTTGTCTATAAGACCTACTTCTTTGTATGTTTTAATTTTGTTTAAATACATTTTTTATGTGGTAAGTTTTGTATTTGTTTTTTTATAGTGAAAAAAATTCTTGTTAGTGATATTTTTTAAATAAAAACTAGAAACATTTTTACTGTGGGAAAGATAAAATTGATTCCATATACCATTTTCCATAAGTAAACAAAATTTCAAGTCATTTGATATAATATATATCTTTTTTGTTTATTAGACTTTATTAAATTGTATTTTGATGTAATTAATTACATTCACGGGATAATCTGATGTATCTCAAATTCTACTTGCTATATAAGTAAGTCAATGAATTTCAAGTAGATTTATAATGGCACAGATAAAATTTATTAACATATAAACAGTTTAACTTATAAATGGATTGAATAGTTACAAAATAATTAATTGTGTGACTCAATTGAGTAATGTTATTAGTCTTTGATTCTCTTTTATTGAACAAAATTATTAAATGTACCTCGGTCTAGCTCAGATGTAGCACAGAAAATTTTATAATGATATTTAAAGTTCATAGGCCTAGGCTATTTAAAATGATTAAAAAGATTTGAAATATTTTCTTATTAATATACCATTAATATCTCAGGGCAGGCACTCGGCTTGTCATGAACAAACTATTCGTAATCGCATTCATGAATTTATTATTAGATATTGAAAGTTTTAAAGTGTATATAGGGGAAAGTCGTCTGGTATCGGACAGCGGCCGGTATCGGACAGTGGTTAGTTACGGCGCATGCCGATAGTAGCAGCACCAATCGAATGCCACTTGCGCAAAGACGGAGAGGACAAGACCTCGCCATCTTGGATTGAAGTGCCAAGCGGTTTGTTTACCAGTGCGCATTTTGTAGTTTGTTCCTCGTGACGCTGTGTATGAAGTTAACTTTGCTGTGTTACAGGATATTAACAAGTAGGTGTATTATGTTGTTATCATTGTTAACATGTAGTTTAGATTGTACTCGACTAGTTTAAGGCGCATAATCGTGATCGAGACATTACTTTTTATTTAGCAAATTTTTTCAATTTGCTTGTCTGTCGGGTGGTACCGGACAGAGTCGAGTAGGGTGGTATCGGACATAAAATCTATGTTCAAAAATCGTGTCTAACATCATCGTTTGTTTTTTTTTTTTAATAAAAATTACCCAAAATTCGTGGAAAATGGTTGGAGGGAAACATGAAAGAGGCTATGGAAAAAGTTATTTCAAAAGAGTTAAGTATTCGGGAAGCGAGTGATGCCTATTCTGTTCCAAGAAGAACTTTAGGAGACCGCATAAAAATAATTTCTGGGGGAGGAGAAGTTACGTCTAAGCCGTGCACTGCCAACAAGGGTACATTTCAAAGAACGTTCGATGAAAAAACAGAAGAAATTCTGTATAACCATGTGAAAACTCTGGATAACCAGCTAATGCCTCTTACCAGAAAGGAGTTTTTAAAGCTTGTCTACCAGCTAGCAGAAAAAATGAAAATTAAACATCGTTTCAGCAAGGAAAAAGAAATGGCTGGAAAAGATTATTATTATGATTTTATGAGCCGTCATCAAGACTTAGCCTTGAGGACCGCTGAATCCACTAGCCTGCAAAGGGCTGCTGGATTCAACAAAGCTCAAGTAAAAAGGTTTTTTGATCATTTGTCAGCATTAATTGAGCGACATAATTTTAGTCCATCAAACATATTTAACGCTGATGAGACTGGTGTTTCTGTTGTCCACGACAACAAACTTAAAGTTATGTCAGTCAAGGGGAAAAAGCAAGTAGGCAAGTTGACGTCGGCAGAAAGGGGCCGAAACGTGACAATTCTTTTGTCAATTAACGCAACGGGTGATCTATTTGTCCCCCCTCTGTTTGTTTACCCCCGGGTTCGAATTGACCAGGAGCTAAAAAAAGATGCGCCTTTGGGGAGTATTTTTGATGGACAAAAAAGTGGATGGATCACAGCAGAGGGGTTTTTAAAGTGGATGCAACTTTTTGTTGAAAGAGTCAATCCGTCCGAAAAAATCCTGTCTTATTAATATTGGACGGACACTCCAGCCATAAGGACTTAAATGTTATAAGCTATGCTAAGCAAAATAATATTCATATGCTCAGCTTGCCCCCTCACACATCGCACAAGTTGCAGCCCTTGGATAGAGCAGTCATGAAGCCGTTCAAAAATGCATACAATGAAGCATGTGCTTTGTGGATGAGAAAATACCCTAATTTAAAAATAGCCCTGAAAGACATAGCTGGCCTGGTTAATGTGGCATTTTCGAGAATCTGCCGAATGGAATTAGCACAGTCAGGTTTCAAGTGCACAGGAATCCATCCTTTTGATGGAAACGTTTTCACGGACTTGGATTTTTATGCTTCCCTCATCAACGATGAAGAAAACCAGAGTGATGCTGTGAATCCAGATAAGCTGTCTTCAAATGTTAACAAAGAAGTTAATGTTGATAAAGAAACTTTGTCTGAACCATCTACAAGTCAAGGCCCCAACAATCTACTAGATCTCTTCACAGATTCAGATTATCATACCCTGGCGTTCAATGAAAATGATGATGAGCGGACTTCACTGTCAACTCCGGCGGTAGAAAAAACTTCTCAAGCGCATGCACCTGTAGGTGAAAATGCGTTGCTAGACATTTCACCGCTACCCAGTGAATCCAGTGTTAAATTCAAATCACGAGGAAACTGTGGTGAAAAAAGCGAAATATTAACATCAACCCCTTACAAGAGCCAGGTAGAAGGCAAACAACGGATTAAAAAAGAAAAAATTGAATTAATTGAAAAAAAGAAACAACTTAGAGAATTCAAAAAACAATCCAAAATTGTGAAAGAAAATGCTAGGATGAAGAAAAACCCAATGATGAACAATACAGATCCAATGGTAAACATGAACCCTACCAAAAATGAATCAACGAGTTTGAAAAGGAAGAGAGGAAAGGAAAAAGTGAAAAAAATACTGAAATTTGAAAGCTGCAGCGCTGAAGCGATAAATAATGACCAGGCAACGACTGAATGCATTATTTGTGGAGAAATGTTTGAAGAAGATTGGATTCAGTGCTCTAAGTGCCAAGGGTGGGCCTATGAAAAATGTGCTAGTTTAGAAGGAAGTGACATTTTTTATTTCTGCGATATGTGCAAATTAAAGGAACAGTAACTGATCAACTTTAATCAAGCAAAATAAATGTAGTGCTTTTCATACTTTTTCAGTAATCAAAATTTACTTATTTATTACTTGTCCCGTCATAACATTGCATTATTTCAACATTTTCCTGTGTGTCCGATACCACCCTCCACTTTTAAAAAATAGCAGTTTTTAAACTTTTTTTATTTCCTATATGACAACATGTAAAAGCAAATATTACTATACAAGAATTTTGTTATGTATATAGTATTTATTGAGGTTTATTTCAACGACTTTTAAAATTAATTTCAGGTGAATACTTTTTTTTATTTAAAAAAAAGCTAAGGTGTCCGATACCGGACGACCTTCCCCTAGGCTTTGAATTTTTTTAAAACAATGGTCTTGTAAGTTTCTTATAGTTTTAGAAAGTTTTCTGTATGTCACTATTGTTTATGGCAGAAGATACCAATTTCTGCTTTAAAACTCACTGACTTTATTACTGGATATCTAGTTTTAAAACACTTTTTTTTTATTAGCATCGCTTTTATAAACGCAGGGACGCGTTAGCTTCTTAATGTTCTTGTAAGACGTCCTCAACTCTTGTTAGCGTCGTTTCTCGTTGCAAAAACACCCGCCTGAATCATGGGAAATTCACAAATTATCATCTTGCTTTGGGATTGGTTGTAGCCTCCCACATGACTTCTTAAGTTCTCGTTGCTATGGTTATTCGTAATGGCTTCCCAGAACGTTGTACTTAGTCAAAGTAACACTAAATATTTAGATTATAATTATTGGTGATATTATTTCATTTGTATAAGCCAATATTATTATTTTTAACTAATTATTTACTATACCGCGTGTAACGAAATAGCTCTGGTAATGGGAACAAACGTGTTTGCATTCACATATATCAAGTTTGATATTAATCTATACTTAATTCTCTAACTATCGGTTAACATTTTGGATTCATAATTTAGAATTTAATTTTAATTTGACTTTACTACATTACATTATAATCTAGCCTAGGGATATATTTACATTTTAGTTTATTGTTATAAGTTGTACAGACTTAGAATTCTCCTATGTCTTTTGACTTCTGTTGTTGCATTTTGATAATATGGCTGACTTCTGTTATCGTATCAATCAATCTTTATTCATCCTTTTTTTCGACAAATATTACATTTGTATAAGGCAGGTCCCATAATTTACAAGTAGGCATGCAATATAATAATAATGCTTGGTACACCAGCAACCCTACAAAGTTTATAAAAATTATAATTTTGATAGCAGAATGTACCGGTACACATAAACACAACAATTTTTTTTTTACATTAAAATATAAAGATACAACTATACACAATTTAACAAAATATAAAATATGATCAAGACTACAAGCAACATTACAAAGCCCCGAACAATAGGCAATCTCTAAATTAAAATAACACACATAAATATAAAATATAGAAACATGGAGGCTCCACACACCCCTGTCAGTGCCCCACAAACTCCTCCACAGAGTAACAGG
>JAGFPH010004346.1:42463-53933 GCA_018207615.1 Philaenus spumarius | reverse complement strand
TCTAGCTCGTAGTTCAAAGGCGAGACCTTCCGTAGTACCATGTATGGTCCTGAATAATCCTGGGCTAGTTTATTTACCTTCTTTGGCTCTTTGACCAACACCTACTCTCCGACTCGATACTCCAACAACTCACGTCCGTCGGTGTATCGCTCGCACTGTTTGTTTTGCGTCTGTGCCATAATCCTCGGTAAGTTCTGCCGCACTTCATGTATCGTTTCCAATGCCGCTAACGTGTCATGGTCCGGTATACTGGGGAGAATCGCCAAATCTATGGGCTGGTTCAGTTCAAACCCGTGGAGCAGGAAGAAAGGCGAGTGTCCTGTAGATGCACGATTTGCTGAATTATAAGCCAATGTCACCAGTTTCACGTACCTCTGCCAGTTATTCTGCTTTTCATTAAAATAACAGCGCAGCATATTTAACAAGGTCGAATTATAACGTTCGGTAATACCCTGAGTCTGCGGTCTGTATGTAGTCGAAGTTTGTTGCACTATCCCCAAAGCTTTGTATAATTGCTTCAGTGATTCCGCTACGAAGTATCTGTCTGGATACTTATAATCATTGTTTTCCTTATTATTACTTTCCTTACCCTATACTAGGTAAGGTAAGTATTGCGATCGACCCAAAAATTCGATGTCGAGTTTTCATAATATCTTTACGTTTCAAGGCCCCCTGAGTCCAAAAAATGCATTTTTGGCTATTGGTCTGTCTGTGTGTCTGTGTGTCTGTGTGTGTGTGTGTGTGTGTCCGGAGTGCACAGGGCAAACGGCTGGACGGATCGAACTGAAATTTACAGGATATCTTCAAACACGTAAACAATTAAACCCATGTAAATTTGAAGCAAATCGGAGGTGGTGTCTTACCGTGGGACCAGTTTTTAGCACATTTTTGGTATTTACTCCAAAACCCCTCTAACGATTTTGATTAAACTTTGCTAACATACTCTACTCATACCCCCTTAACACGCTATGTACGCTATATACCCTTAAAAATTCGTTGAAAAAAGTTATTACAAAAACGCAAGTTATTTTGTTTGTATCTCCGAAATGGCTGGTCCTATCGACTTGAAAATGGTCTCATTCGATTCAGCGTCCAAAAGAATGTCAAAAAGATACCCCACTCAACTTTTTCCATTTTTTCAAAAATTGACCCCAAAAACGCCTTTTTTGGGGGCAAAAATGACTTTTTTTTAAACTAGCCGTGTTTGGTATCGATCTTGACATTTTTGGGGGTGAGAAATCGATTGAGACCAAAATCAGGTCCGTGGGATTAACCGTTTTGAAGTTAGTACCGCTTTCTTCGAAACGGATACTCCTATTAACTCGAAAATGGTATCATCAATCTCTCGCTCGAAAAATTTGGTAATTGGTACAGCATCTATTTTGGTAAGGAAAGTTGTGTGATGTGCACACCAGATGTTTTTTTAAAATAGTTTATTTTGTTTAAAAACCATTATGATTATACAGGTACGTTTGTAAATACAATTACTTATTTGGTGTACTTTAATTAATTTCATTTAAATATTTTTATGGATTAGTGAGAACAATAAAATTGTAGGCTACATATTGGTTAATTTTTTTGTTTAAATATTGTTTTAAATGCGTGGAAACATTTGTAAATATTACTTATTTCGTGTATTTTAGACCCTACAACTGGCAATGCTAAAGCGAAAATAGCCAAGCCGGTTTTTAGCGTTTTGCAATAGTTTTTTCCAAAATTCGCCAAAAATAGTAAATGAATCCCAATCAAAAAGTGTTGATGTTTACATCGATGTTTTCGGGTCGATATTATCATCACATCGATGGTTACCACCGTTTTGCACATCGATGGTGGTCCTAATTAGTTCGGAAAATCGACGCTCTGCTGTAATTTAAAAAAATGAACGTATAATTGTAAATAAACGGAATTCGAAATCATAGGTCACTGCTCACTAAAAACGCAATAAATGGTGCTTGGCTGAAACGAGGAAATATAAACCGCGGCCATGGCAATCGGCGTACCGAACACATATGCAGAGATTGGTGGTGGCCGGACTCGGAATCGATGGAATCGAAATTGACTTTCACAGAATCGACCGATGCCGATTCCAGTTCCAAGAATCAGTGAAATCGACTTTTGGAATCGGAATCGACCCATCCCTAATGTAAATGTATACAAATTCTCGTAATTGTTCGAAATTGTTGCGTTCAGCGCCTGAGAGACTGCAGTCGACTGTAGTCTGCCAGTTGTTTGGTGATTGGTAAACAACCTCAGAATGTTCAAGATCATCCAACCAATATATTTCAAGTAGCGAGCAAATTTGATTATTATTATTACTTAACACTAACAAATTGTCGATTGTCAGCTGACATTCTTTAAATCGGTTAAAAAAAACAATACCTAATTTTATCTAATGAATAAATTAACACTTACAATAATAGATAATATTGTTTTGTATGATACAAAAACGTCCAAGTTATATGTAAAAATAAATTTACATAATTATAAGACTAAAATAATCTTGGTGACAATAGATCGGCGCTTGGGATTTTACAAATACTTTGCAATCGACGATAGATCGTCACCCTGGGACTCATCAATTAATTAAACAATCAATTAACTAAACAAATTAAAATGAGACAATTAGAGGTCGGATAAAAATTATTTTTAAATCTTGATGATCGTAATGAAAATCTCTACAGGATGTGTAGTTTTATTTTCATTTATTTTTAAGGAAAAAGGTGTTATATCAGCAAGCAACCTAACCGTGACTCATCCCACCGGATGCGAACTGTAGGTGTTCACGCAGTTGTTACTGTTTGGTCGCCAAGAACTGATAAAGATGATAAGTTTTTTTTTGTCTGCTCCCACGCACGCACAACTAATCCAGTAAGATCCCTCTCCCATTTCTGATCGTAAAATGCGCATACGATAAGAACTAAACGCACACAAACGAATCTAAATATAAACAATTTGACTTTTGTTTGTTGGTATATTTACATTGTTTCAATTACACACCAAATAAAAAATAGCGCATCAAAGAAGCATAAATTATTACCAGAACGTTTCTATTTGTTTACATTTAGGGTTCAGTTTTTAAATGATATTAACATGAAATACACAACTCTTTTAAGAACAAGGCTAGTTTTACGTTTTATAAATGTAGGCGCTAATAGTTAAAGATGCACTTACCTTTGATCTTCAAATTTAGTTCGTTTTCACAAAACTTCACTTGCAGATCGAACTAAATTCTGTCTTACTTTAAACAACTGTTACCATACTCACTCACTACTACACTACCACACAACCACAGGTGTTAAAAACAATGAATATCTTGATGGGTGTCTCAAAACTTGCGCTTGCGCCCCCCAATCACCAACCCATTGGCATGGTAACGGTACGTCTCGACTTCCAAGAATAATGTACAATAGCCCATATACCTGCTCTGCTTAGCTTCATTTTCATATGCCAAATTGGATTGCTATTCCTTTCAGTTGTGTTGAGAATATTTCAATGCACCTAAAAATTGTTTTAAAAAATTTTATGCATTTTCCCAACTTTAAAAAAAATTATATGTTAATTCCCGACTTTTCCCGACTGTTTTTCATTTCTATGTTAATTCCCGATTTTCCCGACTGCTAGACACCCTGGTTTATATACAAAAGTAATTTATTCGATTTACAGTAGCGGTAATTATTAATTTTAGAAAATTACAATTAAATTTTTTTACAAAACGCTGCGGCCCCCTTTTACTTGCAGCCTATTCGGCCTAGTGTCAAATCCAGCACTGGGCTTAATTAGGTATAATAAGATATAGGATATAAATAAAAAAATAATATTGCACACAATATAATTTAGTCTTTATTTATTTGATTTAAAAATCGTTCTAGTAAAACTTTCCTTTCCCTCTGTATTTTATTATTTTCTTGCACAGCTTCCACAAGTTTTTTAAATTCTCCAACTCTTTCTTCTTCCAGCTGCTGCACTTTATTCTGCTGCTGCTCCAACTTTTACCAGCGAAATGATTTTTTTTCAGCTGTTAGGGGTGGAAATATAATTTCAACTGCCCAGGGTTCAAAGTTACGGATCACTAAGGTACAAGGAGTATTATAGAAATAAACTAGTCCGTACGTTTTACAATTTACTATATTTTACTATCAAGTGGTTCAGTGGTAGACTATTCTTTTTACATTCTCTACAAACAAAACTACAATGAATAACTGATTCTTTTAACACTAATCAACTTTAATACTCTAACTAATCAATTTGGCAATGCTACCCCAAGACGAAACACCCATGTTCGTGTAATGCTGGCTCGAATGAGCTTCTACTTTAATTTAAATTAAAAGAAACATAAACACTTTAATGATGGATATCTGACAATCTGTTCACCTACATATTTACCAAAGCTCTCCAACTGGAATTCTCGTAGCCCAAAATGATCGCTTTCCGACCAGCAGCGTTTTCTCCGCTTCACAGGAAAACTAACTCTGCCCCACAGAGTCTCCGCCCGGCATACAAAAATACTGGTCCTTTCTGACCAGCAGCGTTTTCTGCCTTCCACAGAAAAACTAGCTCTGTCCCACAGAGTCTCCGCCCGGCACACAAAAATACTGGTCCTAGATCTAGGTCAGTATGACCCTTTTATAGTTCGTCAGATTATCCAAGTATGTCTTTGTAAGTGTGTCTTGTTTGAGTCAGCTATTTCATAACATTTTGCACTATCACACAATGATGCTCCACTTTCTGTGTCTTCGTCTTGGGCTAGTAAATTCTAAACTATTCTAAACTTTATTTTAATTATATTTATCTATATTTATTTCTTAAACCTACCCTCTAATCTTAACACAGCCTGAAAATTTTTTAGGCGTCACTAAATTTTCTGAGTAACTTGCACATGGACTTTGCGTAGATGTAGAAGACTTGGATTCAGACATGGATTGATGATTTGTGTATGGATTACTGTTATGGGATGTAAAAAATTGTGTTGAGGGTAGAGCCAATAATTAAAGTTTTGTCTAAATTGACAATTTTGCCATTCTGAAATATTTCATTAAAAATGTCATAGTGCTCCCACTTCACACTTCCTCGCCCAGTACTTTTTTTACTCTTATTGTCAAGTAGTGACACAAATGTTTTTTTTTTAAATTCCTAAATTTAGAATCAAGCATTTCTGGAGAAACACCTAAATAGCCTAACTTTAAAAAGGTAGCCTGAATTTCCCTAAAAAGAGCTACTTTCTTTTGTTGTGGGTCCCGAAAAGCCAGGCTTCGTTTTCTATACTCTTCCAGGAGCAACAAAGTTGGTTTCAAATCCCACTTGAATGGACCATCTGTAACATAAATCTGTAGAAACTCTTCCCGAGCCGGAAAAATAGCCTCTAATTTGCTATTGAAATTATACTTAGGAGTCATGTAGTCCGTACCGGCTTGCAGCATCGGATCCCACTCAAGTATCTTGTTCAGACACTCACCGTGTCCATTTCTTGCAAGAGATGTTGACCAACTCCCTCCTGTGTTCAATCTCATTGCGGCCTTACTAGCCTCCCCCTCTACCATGAGGTCCAGAGGTGGGAGGTCCAACAGGATTTCCATGGCCGCTGTGGGGATAGTTCTCAAGGCCCCCGTGATTCCAAGGCAGGCCATCCGCTGTACTTTATTAAGTTCTTTTTCCTAGCAGTTTATTCCTTCCTGGTAGCAGGCCAACAGACTATAGAGGCCAATCAAAACTAAAAATTTACAATAAGAATTAGGCCTAACATCGCCAGAACCAAAATATCATGCAAAGGAGTCCATTGTATAAAATATCTTCTATTAAAGAAGAAAAAATATTTAAACGAACAAGAATACATAAGGTTTCCAGAGAAATCCATCTTTTGAGCGACTGAATTATTTAGTATTTATAATAACGTAGACACATCACTTAACCCTTTGGCGAGTGATCATTTTGATCCCAAATGAGTGAGCACGGAAATTTCCGTGTGTTCCCAAATGAGTAAGCACGGAAATTTCCGTTTTTGAGCATGGACTCTATAATTGCTTAAAAACTTATTTAAAAAATCATTATCTAGTATAAAAACGTTATATTTAATGAATTTTCTTTTGGATTTTCACTTACTTATTTGATTTTGACATTTTACTTCTTTATTTCAACATTCTGCAAAAGTTTTTTTGTAATAAAACATTGTTTTCTCTCTGTTAGTATAGTAAAGTTATTTAAATGTATTGTAACACACTTAATTTAAAAGTTGGCCTAAGCTATTAGTATTAAAAGCAATAATATTTAAATATTATATTTTGTAATATATTAGCTTATAGTAGGCTACGCCTACTTGAAAGGGGGAAGCGGGAATGGTGAGGTCTAGCGTGACAGCGCGACATGTGTAACAACCCGCCAATTTTACGCGCTCTTTTAGCTTCACAAGGTCAGTCTGTCGTTGTCTTTGTAAACAAACGGTTCTGTAAACAAAGCTTTCTCGACAATGCTTTGTGTGTAAACATACTAAGCGATCATTACCAAAGCGGAAGGAAACATACTATGAGTGCTCAAAATGTGAGGTGTCCCTTTGTATATATCGTTGTTTTGAACAATATCATACACTAAAAATGTTTTAAAACTGTAAATAATCATAATTTCAATTTTTTGTATATGTTTTCTTATAGTTTTAATCAAATAGAATGTCTTTTGTTCAAAAGTAAAAATTTTTTTTCCCCACTCCTTTAGGGTATATTTTAGCGTAATTACCATACTCCTATAATGCCTGTGTCATAGCACGGAAATTTCCGTGCTTACTCGCCAAAAGGGTTAATCCATCGAAGTAACTCAGACAATTCCACGTATTTGAACAAGTACCCGAAACAGCAAACACCATTCAATGTAATCTCAACCTCGGAATGGTTGAATATTTCGCGGATTTTTGTATTCAAAAGTATAAAGACTCTTAAACATTTGCTCCGTGAAGGCAAAGGATTATTCCCAATTTAATAATAGTAAATAAATAGTTCAAAATAAATATTAATAATAATAAAAAAATTATATTAAATATTAAAAAAATTAAAATTAAAGGCAATGTAAATTTAGAAAGTTAAAGCTAAGTGTTAATTTTAAGTAAAAGAATAACAACTTCAGTACAGCTATTTGTAGTTGCTAGAAAAACGTTTATATTAGAATATAGTGGAGCTATGTAACCGAGCTATATAGCCGAGCTCAACTATAATAGCTCTCCAGCTACAAGTGTAAACACGACTTAAGCGTACTTAGTGACTTCCTGTGCTAACAAGACAAACATTATTTCACTGCTAAATCTCATTAAAGTTACTTGGTGAGTTTTAGCAGTACACAAATTGTTTACAATATTATTTTATTTACAGAAAAATTAACTAAGTTACTTAATGAATTTTACTCCTTTATTAGCGAATTTCCATTGGAAAAATGAGCTATTGCAGTGGCCCTTATGGTAAGACCCAAGGTCGGGAGTAGCAAATGAGCACCGATCATGTTCCCCAGAACACGTTTTGGGGTGTCATTAAAATTCATATATATATATGTTACAACGGACAAAACTCGTTGTAGGTCTTGAGTTTAAATTTGCAATTAATTTTGTAAGTTTGAATAATATGGACTTGCCGGGAGTTAAAGCCAAATGTAGGTCACGAGATCAGCATGTATACGCGGGCGGTCTGTTATCGGGTAGAATTAAACTTTTGGACCCTGCCTGTCTGAAAAGGATTGGGAACTTATAAAAATTACTTAAAAGATTCCTACGGGAAGCCAAAATCCAAGATTTGAATAAAAAGTAAAAATCTTCGGGAAATGCATTACGCTAACGGCGGGTGTATTTACTGCAAGATTAGATATTAAAAAATCATAAAGTTACGGAAGATGCGAGCTTTCAAAGAATGAGAAAATTTTCAAAATTCCTCTAATTTAAAAAAGAAAAGGTTTTTTAGGCTTTTCTTGAAAAGGCCTAAAATAAAGGTGAAATAAGTTTTAGCGAAATTTTGTCATCTAAAAAAGTTAATGGTAATTCATAAAGTTTAAAGGATAAAAAAGTAGGTTAAAAATAAAGTTTTTTAAATTCTAACTAAAACAAGTTTTAGTATTGATAAATGTAAAATATAATGTAAAAGAAAAACTAGAAAATTTATAAAAGGAAAAAGGTGATAGAATTTGCACCTTTACAGCTAATGGAAAATTTAAACTCAAACTTTTAACAATTCAAAATAGTAAATAGTATGCAAACGAAGTAGTTATGTAAAAATAATCCAGTATTTGAAATATGTTTCGGGAGTAAAGTAAAACCCTAGTTTGTGAAAAATCGTTGAAGTCCCTAACTCCATAGCAAGACAACCAGAAGCAGAAATGAGATGAAAATCCGGCTAGTGAATGAAAACCAATGGACAAGAAAAGTGGAAAAAGAAAAACCGAAAGAAGTGTAAAATTAAGACTTTTCCGGGAAAAATCGCCGCGGAAAAACGCGCGCGGGTCGTGTACGCGAACCAGGAGTCGTACGAACGTCACTCGAGTTCGTGTGGAAAGGTAACAACGAGCTGAGGAAAATGATGTCAGTTTCAGGAAAATCGGATAAAACCTGGAAGGGTTACATGGAAAAAGGATTTCCATAGCACAAAACTGAGGGAAGCCAGATAAGAACGCAAGACAGTAGAGGGGAGGTCCAAAGACGAGACTGATGGAAGGAGAACAGGGTGACCAGTTTACGAAAAGGGGCGTACTCAAAGAAACAATAGAAACTTAATTAAAACAAAGGCTAAATCATGTTACAAAATTATGAAAAAATTATAATAAAATTCAGGGTGAAAAGTTACGTAAACTAGTAGTTTGAAATTGGCGAAAAAATGGATTTTAAAGCATTTTCGAAATACAGTGGTAGAAAGCTTAGGTTGGCAATGAAATAGTGCCGAAAAACATTATATAAACGATTGCTCGGGGAAACTCGGGATGGATTATTATTTCTGCGATGTAAGTTAACGCATCGAGAGCAGATACTTGTTTTTTATAAAATACTTTAGCATGCTAGAAGCTGAGTATTTTCTTCGTTAAACTTTAAATTTTTATAACAAGTAAGAAGATACGGCATAGCGGTTATCATCTGGGATGCAGCAATAGACACCGAATTAACTCTACAAGAACGTCAGTGGCAACTTAGTCTATACAAGTTGGCCTAACTTGGGATTTCTGGAAGAAACACATAGCCTACAGGACAGCTGATACATGGAGTGATTCGTATAGCTTCCAGACAGGACTCCAGGATACCACCAGGCGGCCACCAGGACATGCAACTGTAGCTACGAGGGAATAGACGAACCGGGATAGCAGACACGGCATCACCACATCCATCTTTAAGAAGACATCCATCATACATCCAGACAACCCTACGGGACTCCACCTTCACCCACAAGACAACTCTATCAGCACGCAGAACATCTGTAGCTTGTCATCACTAGACAGCGTTCGCGGATTTCACCACAACGTCGCGACGCCTGGACAAGTGTGAAAAGGTCGGTAGAAGCGTAAAATACGTTAGTCCCCATTAAATTGCCTGAAGTAAATTCAAATAAATTTATTTTAAATACTGGGTTACGTAGGATGTTAGATTAAGAAATATTTGTAATTAATTAAAGAAGTAAATTCATTAAATCGTAAATTCAAATTTTCATTAAAGTATAAATTAAATTAAATTGAGAAATAAAATATTAAAATAAATTATAATTAATTAAGAGATTAGTTCTGCCTTATAGTTTAAAAAAGTTATTATTTTAATTGAGAAGAAAGTTATTATTTGGTTTTATTTGAAAAATATGAAATACAAGAATTTTGTTTTATGTTTAAAATTAGAAAAAAGAAATTATTAAAATTTTATTTTGTTTTATAAAAGGTTATTATTTACAAAAACACCTAGTATTCAAATATCCCAATAGTTTATGAATTTTAGATTAAGAATTGATAAAGTGAAATTTCATAAAATAATTGCAAGCACAAATAAGCAATTTACAAGGTTAGTTCCAGTGTACTCACTCTTCAGAGGTTTACAAAAAATAAAGTTATTAACTTGTGTTCTAACTGAGCTAAAATCAAAAATAAATTACTGGAAGTATAAAGTAAAGTTTTTTGTCAGAATAGTCAGTGAACTGAATATTCGACACATAGTTATTTCACCTAGGCCAAACAAAGTGAGATTGCCTATAAGACTTCCAGTAGGTGGAAATAACTTATTCTCCAACGAAGAATTTTCTCAAAAATAGAAGATTCGTTGTAATGTATATATGTGTTCGCACTCTAGCGGTCGCATTTTAAGTCCGATCTGGTTCAAATTTGGTACACATGTTGGTTGTCTACGTCGCTTGGACTAGTTCGTTAGCCAAAAAAATCCAAAAACCGGAAGTACGTTTTTTGACCGGAAGTAACTATTTTTTGACATTTTTACTACGATAATGAAATTTTTTTAGAGTTTTTTCTAAAAATATAAATGTAGGATGTTATTCTGCACATTTTGTTTTTTTACGCGACCTTATAGCTCGCTTGGTTCCCACAAAATCGATCAAAACGTAAAATAAAATACCATAAAAGTACCCGGTTCGAAGCCAAGTGGTGCAAACTCGCGAGGCCACTAGGCGCAAACAAATTCTACTAATATATTGCATACACACAGACAGCTTTTCAACGCCTTCGTGAGTAGACCTATTTCCCAAATTGTTGGTTGAAACCCTAAAACATAGGCATATAAACTTAATTTTGGAAATTTGCTCAAGTCACGTCAGCGGTCCAGCTGCGTGGTCGGATTATTTTTTACCTTTAAGCACTTAGAGATAATAACAGTTTTAAATTATACGTTTTTAGGATTTTCTAAGCACTTAGGGAGTTTTTGCAGTGAAAGATATATCCTCAGAGAGTACAGTGATAATAACAGTTTTAAATTATAGGTTTTTAGGATTTTATAAGCACTTAGGGAGTTTTTGCAGTGAAAGATATATCCTCATAGGGTACTTATATACTTTTAGCTCAGAAATAGTAAAATTATTACTTATTGACTTTTTGCAATAAACTGACGATATTTGGTATACATACATAGATTTGTAAATTTTGCACAAAAAACAGCTTAATGAATTATTGTACATATCAAGATACATGTTGCAAAACACTAAATTTTCTTGTAGCATCAAAGCTTGTTTCTAATTTTTGGAACTCTGTAATTGTTTACAAAATAATAGCATCAACCAAAACATAAAATTTGTATATTTGCAACTTAATAAACACGCTAAACAAATGATGTAATATTATTTTAAAACTCATTTTCGAGTATCCAAGTCAACGATACGATTAATAAGTTACCAAGTAGCCTACTGCACAACACCTGTGATTTTAGATTTCCTTTTATTATTAATTGCATTTAATAGAAATACATATAAATTCCAATATTAGCAACACTAAATCGTCTGCAAATATATCAGGAGGGAGGCGTGTTATAACAGGG
>JAGFPH010004346.1:11522-42363 GCA_018207615.1 Philaenus spumarius | reverse complement strand
CTCTTATTTTAATGTTTAAAAACCCTGAAACTCACATATATTACAAAGATCCCCTCTGATTATGATTCAAATTGCAAAATTTTAATCATAATCAACCAAAAAAGAAATATATGTGAGTTGAAGCACCATAGAAATCCATAGTCACCTCACAAAAATATCTCGTCTGCAATTGAATTTACAAAAACATTTAAATTATTCATCCCAAACAACCATACATACGTACCATAACAACATTTCAAAACTACTTGCCATTACAAATTGAAATACATTATTTATGAATATATATACAATACAAAAATTACAAAGTCCATATTTCACCTGAAAAGAAAAAATTTATATACAATATGCAACATCTTATCAATTTACAATCATTGTAAGTCGAGACAATCCAAGTTCATAATCATATTCATCATCAGCATACATCTTTATTATTACTTTTCACCTTTAAATAATTAAAATCAACATTTGCATTATTTTATCATTTTGCTTTACTTTTATAACTTTTTACATTCATAAGTTTTTTATGAAATACAACAATTGTATCCGCACTGAGATAACAATTAAAATCATCAAGTACATTACTTCTTCCACATTAAAAATTCAAATTCAAACTGAATCAACTCATTAATTTGCTTTACATTCATAAGTTTTTTTTATGAAATACAACAATTGTATCCGCACTGAGATAACAATTTATATCAATTACTTTACTCATTATGAACTCATTTACCACTTCCAACTTTACTTTACTTTACATAACCTTTACTTTACTTTCTTCGACCCTTGATCAAATATCTTACAAATTTACAACTGTATTAAAAATCATCATTACAAATATATCTTAAATCTAATATGTCACTCATACCACTCACTCAACCATGTATGACTTGCCAACTTTTTTAATGTAACCCCCTCAAAAACTCGGTTACCCTATTTTATTAATATTAAATCATTCAAAGAAATATTAATTATAAAAATTTCTTCTCTTTCTTGAATGTTTAAAATGGTGGAGGATGTGAGATTGGATGTGATCATAAGATCAACAGTACAATACGGATATAAGAGACATGTGTTTAGGGATTGGACAACCCTTCTCCTGTCAATGGATCAGGAGAGGGAAAGAGAAAGATAAGGAATGTGGAATTTTAAAACGCCTTAAATCTCAAGGAATTGATCGACAACAGCCAGGTGGAAATTTGAAGAAAGAGAAAAAGCCACGAAGACTAAACGAGATTGATCAATATCGGTAGACGTGTACAACAAGGGAGACACCTGGTACCTCTAAAAACACCTACACTATTGATCAACCTCTCAATAAGAAGGTTTTCACGGTTTACCCACAACCTATGAAATTTAAACAAGATTGACCAATAACAGTCGACCTGTACTATCGATCAACCTTTCAATAAGAAGGTTTTCACGGTTTACCCACAACCTATGAAAAACTAACTATAAAATAAGAACAACTTTGTGTATGTACACTACTAAACCTAACAATCATATGGATTGTGCACATGATGCGACACGTCATCTGGCCAACATCGAAATTCAGAAGGTTTTTTTTAAGGACCCAACAACCTAAAATCACTAGTGTACATCTTGTTAGGATGCACACCAGCTACTTGACCGTTTTTTAGGGACGTCTTACCCTTAAATCACCAGATGCGACTCAATATTGCTATCTCTAATGACCCACAACAATGACGTATTAAGCCACACCTGGCTACACCCATACTTCAGTATTCTTAACAAATCAAGGTATCATAACTATCAATTTACAATATTCATTTATATCATAATCATATAGAGTACTTATCTCATAACGTATTAACCTACTAACATTGCCATTAATTAAAATCTAACACCTAATAATAAATTACGTCGGCGTAGAGGTTTGGTTTGCAATGTAGTACTTCCGTAACTCTACCACATTATAACTTTTTTAAAACTATTTATTTATTTAGTTGAGTTTCATTCACTACTCTCCTTTAGACTACCCTTCTGGTATCTTCTATTCTGTTCTCTTCTAGTAACTGGCAGGACACTTATGCTGTTTACGGGGATGACTTGTCTTCGGAAGTGTGCCAGTTGATATCTATGCCTACTTAGTTCAACATAGACCCAACACACCCCCTCCAACTCATCAACCCCCTCAAGCATTGCCTATCATCCTTTGGTGTTTTGCCTTTTTATCGGTTAAATGAAACCCTTTCATCTCAAATTCATTATTATTATTAAATCTTTAAATGCTTACATTTATTTTTAACTTTAACTTGAAACTAACTTGCAAATTATAAAATATCATTTATGTATTATTCAAAACATTTAGTCTATATACCTGAACTAATCTTCTTTAAATTATTAAACTTGCTTCATTCCTTTTAAATTTCTTAATATCTGTATTATAAGGCAACTTTAACTTATTTAGGCCTAGCCTATACCTCAAAACTTTCATTAACTCATTCTTGAAATTAATCAACCAATAACTATTTAAATTAAAAACTTTCTTTAATCAATTTTCTTCCTTAAATAACATTTTCCTAACCTTTTATAACTGTATTTGTCTTTAAACACCAACTTTAGATAGAGCCTTTGTCGATTGTATTTGTCATCATCTTAACTAACATTTCTTCAAATATCCATTTCATTTCAGCAATCTTTTGTCTAACTTTAAATTAATCCTAACTTCTCAACTAACACATGACGATTCACCTCTTACAAAAACTCATAAAAACATAATCATAGGAGATTTTCCTATGCGACGTCCATTCTTCAAAAAACATACCTCAACTTTCTTATTTCGACGACGACGATGCACTTTGGCAGACTTAAAACCTTTAACTCCTCAAAAAAACAACAATTCTTCCACTTAATAAACATAAACTTCCTCCAACTGACGAACCTAATAATAACTTCATAAACATAACCTCCAATTAATCTTTCTTTAGACCTATATTGCTTCCATTTAACTTCCATCGATTACATGACGTGACATAAGACTCTTTTTCAGTTCAACTGTCTCTTAAGACTCATAATTATCCTCTTTCGGACGAAAACCTTTTATTATATTGCATAAAAATCTTAACCTTCTTTCAACTTGCTATTTAAACTTAAAAACTCATTAACCTTCCTTAAAAATTTCATATCTTTCTTTAACCAAATTTTATTAATTTAAAATTGCCTTAATTACGATTTATTATTATTCAAAAACAAATTATTTATTTAAATTCAAATTAGTACCTACTCTATAGAATTAAACTTCCTTATTATTTCATTATTTATTACCAAAAAATCAAACAATTTATCCTTAACCACTTGTCTAAACTGTACATTAGCACCACCTCCGTGCGTAGTCTATTTATTACGCAATCTCTCTAAGTTTACCCTTCGGTATATTTACATGACACATCCTTGATTATATTCTTTCTTTCTCCTCCTACTCGGCAACTGCAATACATGTAGGGCTAACCTACGTCTACTTCCCTTAGGAACTTTTTTGTCTGCGGTTAGTTGACTATAGCCTAACCTATACTCCCACTTTGACTTTTTCTGATCATAATTTTGTTTCATTTTTACAAAGGTTTCTACTACATAACTCTCCATAATGTCTTCACTATTGTACAAGCTAAGCAATGCTTCTAAATTTACTTTAAAACTGATTCTAGGCCTATTAATATTTTTAAACTCATTATACCTAACCTTTATATTTTCACATCCTACTTTCTCAATATTACTTCCTTCTAACATAACCTCCAATCCTTTATCATTAGATCCAACATTACCTACATCATTAGCGCAATCTGTAACACTTTGGTCACCCTCAAATTCAAAAATATTTTCAACTACCTTGTTATTATTTATTTCTTCCCTAACCTCTACTAACACATTATTCTTACTAGGCCTATCATCTAATTCTATTTCCTTTGAATTATTAATATCTAAAACCTCTAATGGCTCATCAAATTTCGCTATTTCTTCCTTTATTTCCTGTCTAAATTTATTTAAACCTTCTTCAATTTTTTTATTTAATTTATCAAAATCATTTTTAGATTCATCAATCTTTTTACTTAATTCGTCAGATTTCTTTTCTGAATTTTCAAATCTATTATTATCTAATCTAAAATTGTTAAAGTCTTGTTTATCTTCTAATCTATGTTCATTAACCTCTAACCTAAATTCATCAGCTTTTTTGTTTGCATTTTCAAAGTCCTTTCTAAATTGTTTCAAGAATTCAAACATATCCATATTATTGTTTCCTGATTTATTACTACTATCTACATATGCATTGTCAGCTTTCTCTTTATTTTCCATACTTATTTTTGTGTTTACTTCTATATTTGATTTATTTGCCTCTTCCGAGACTGTCTCATTTAATGAATCATTTAATACCGAAATACCAGAATCATTTAGTTCTGCCATCGTATATTTATTAATTACCCCTTATTTATCAATTATTAATCAACTTTGTAACTTTTTAAAACTTTTTCAAAATTTTCGAAATGTAGCCAACTACTATGATTCCATCAAAGTCCTCCTTCCCAGTGTTTTCGTTTATGGTAAAGAAGTTCGGGCGCCATTTTGTAACGTGCTGCCGCTATGCAAGCCGTTTACAAACAATTTATTAATATAAAATAAAAAAAATGAAAAATAAAAGTTAATTTTTGACAAAAATATTTCTAAGTTATTTTTTAATAAAAAAATACCTTTACTGTGTAACAATTATTTATTATATCCTATCTTCAATCCATTTACTTTATTTATTTAATTAAATTATCACTTTAAATATTATAACACCTTATTCCCAATAAAAACAAACAAAACATAACCCCAAAATTGAAACTAGGTTATGTTGTAGTCAGATCTGTGTCTACTACAGTTGACTATTAAATATCTGTTACACATTAATCTATTGTATCTGTGCGTACAGTTGACCTGCGCAGGACCGATCATCCCAGAAATACGCCATCTATGTTTCACCACAGAGTGCATACCTCCAAAACGTACCATCCACGATATCAACTGTCGCCATTTTGATTCACTTATAAAGAAAAACTGTAATTGAATTTATAATTATAACAAGGTTCATTTACCATAAAGTACTTCTGGAAAGGAGAAAACTCAAATTAAAAAATCATAGTAGCTGGCATTAATATTTTAATTAGTCATTTTAGTTTAAAAAGAACACATACAAAAGATATTCAAACTCAATTTGGCAAGTCATTCTAGCTATCACAGTCGTACACTCAAACATTCACATTAATGATTAAACACATTATCTTAAAACTACTATAAATTATATTAATAAAATATTCAATGCAGACTTAATGAAATTTATTTATTACTACTTACGTATTTCGTTTTATAGTGCACTTAAGAAAAATTTATGAATTTATGAAAGAAAACTTACAACACAGAAAAATATGAATTTAAATTAGAAAAACCCCATAATTGTTTATTCGTCGCACTCTAGCCACTTTGAATTTAGTTTGTTAAACACTCACTGTTCAATTCTTTATATAGAACGTACCAAGAACGCCATGCTTTCACTCCGATTTTCTAAGTTGAAATTTTAAAGCAAATTATGAATAAACTTCATATTTGTTTATCATTATGATAACAACCACTGTCTCTACTCTTGCTAAAACATATTTTGACGGTGTTATAACTCTAACTACCGCAAAAAGCACTTAATAAAACCATTTCGCCGGAGCGACTGTAGACAGGTCTGGTCTGCACTGGACTCTTTATGTAAGTGAGAATGATGCAAGTCCTTTGTTAGCGTTCTTCATAGTATGACGTCACATCGCCTGATTTTCCATGCTGCCAACTTAACATAGCAAATTAAGTTCTTTGAATGTCTGAGATAGTCTGTGATATTCATCACTGGCTAGAAACTTAGTGGACCATAGCTTCAAACTCTCCAATACCGTTTAAATGTTTTTCGTATTTTCACACATCATGAAACACAATTTAATAGTTTAAACAAAACTGAATTTAAATATGAAATTAGATATTACGTAAGATTTATTTTGAATTATTAATTAATGTCTGCATTTCCCTTTGAATTTCTATGTTTATTAATTTTCATGAAATACTTAAATCTTTTAAATTAGGCTAAATGTCCAAACTTTACCTTACGACCCCTTTTACGTTATACTCTTATTTTAATGTTTAAAAACCCTGAAACTCACATATATTACAAAACTTGTACTTCTTCAGATGATCAAAATGAAAACATTCATACATGTAAGTCTTTCAGAAAAAAATTGGCCTATTTGATATCTATTTTTGCAATATTATACGCCTAGCATATTTGCCGAATAACGCTTGTTCATCTAATTTTGGTTTTCGTTAGTTTTTATAATTATTTAGCAATAAAAAATACCCTTCTGCTTTTTAGCGTACACATTTTTATTTTAAATTTGATGTTAAAAATAACATACTCAGAAGTTTAACTAAATGTAAAATTACAACCAACTTCAACTAATCTGTGGGAGTTTTTATGTAATTGGTTTTATATTTTTTCTATAAAGCTAGTTTATTTTCTAAAGTTTAGAATTATACTTTATACTATTGAAGAAATGAGGGAAGAATATTTTATGAGCTGGAAAAGTAGAGGAAAGTTTAACTAAGTTGTCAATCATAAAACATAAACATATAGAGCATTAAATATATTATGAATAATTATTCGGGTCCTAGAAATAATGATAATACACCAAGCTTGGATAATATCTTGCTAATTTTGTTGTAGGTGAAAGAGTTAGTGATGGCAATATTGATGATGCTGGACATCTGCGAAGCATTGATACTATATCATCAAAATCTTTGGAAATCAGTGTCAACAGTGATGATATGGATGTGCGTAGTGAAGATGAAAATGTCAATACGCCAATCCAGAAAAAGTCTAGGAAAAGAGTCAGGTCAGAAAAATCATGGAAACGAAATGTTATAAAATCTAAAAGAAATAAAGGTGAGGAATATATCAATTGGCGAGGGAATATGGTTTCCAAAAGAATAATAAAAACTTCTTGTACTCACTGTAGATTAAAATGTAAAGACAGGTTTTCTGAAAATGAGAGAATGGAAATTTTCAGTGCTTTCTGGGATTTGGGAGACATTGATAGGCAACGTGATTTCATATTGAATAATGTAGAGCAGCAACCAATCAAACGTAGTAGAGTCAAAAGGAAATTACACCCTGATAATACTGGTGACATTAGTGAAGACAATTCAAATGATGAAAATGAAAATAATTTATCTCGTAGGAGTGTATCTTATTACCATTATTTTATTCTACAAGGAAATAAAGAAAGAGTCTGCCAAACATTTTTTCTAAACACTTTATCCATTTCCAATCAAATGTTTAAGACAGCATTTACAAAGAAACTTCAAGTTTTAAATGCTGTTGAAAATGACAAGCGAGGCAAGACGCAATGCAAGAATAAACTTCCAGAATCAGTAAAACAATCAATAATAGATCACATTAACCTGTTTCCTAGAATCGATAGCCATTACTGCAGAAAGGATTCTGCTAAAGGATATTTAGACACAAATTTAAATATTGTAAAAATGTATAACCTCTACATAGAATTTTGTAAAGAAAAACATCTTGTAGCATCCAAGTTGTCCATGTACAGACATATTTTTAATACACGTTTCAATTTAGATTTTTTCACACCAAAAAAAGATCTGTGTGATTTATGTGAAAAGTATAAAAATAGTAATGAAGCACAAAAGAATGAACTGCAAGACATCATCGACGATCATTTACTAAATAAAGTTTTAGCAAGAGAGGCAAAAGACCAGGCAAAAAAAAAGATCACAAGAAGAAGAAATTTATTGTGCAGGAGTTTATGACCTCCAGCAAGTTCTGCAAAGCCCTCATCTTGAGGTTTCACAATTATACTATAAGAGAAAAATGTCTTCCTACAATCTGACTGTCTATGATCTAAATAAAAAAAGTGGGCATTGCTTCATGTGGGATGAGACCAAAGGACAACGAGGGTCTAATGAAATTGCGAGCTGTGTGCACATGTTTATTGACCAGAAAGTTAGAGAAGGTAAAAAAGAAATTTGTTTCTTTTCTAACAACTGTGGTGGTCAAAACTTAAATCGGAACATTGCAGTAATGTATTTGTATTCAGCTGTCACCAAAAATATAAAAATAACCCATTGCTTCCTTGAAAAAGGACATACCCAAAATGAGGGCGATAGTGTTCACAGTACCATAGAAAGGGCATCAAAACATGTGTCTGTTTATGTTCCAGACCAGTGGTACACTATTGCAAGAACAGCATGTAGAAGATCTCCTTACAATGTTATTGAAATGAAGGAATTCTATGACTTCCAGAAATTGAGATCCGAAACATGCAATCAATTGGATAAAGATGATGACAGAGAACAAGTAAAATGACAGAAAATTAGGATACTTATGGTTGACCCTCAATACCCAAATACTGTTTTTGTAAAATATACTTATAGGCAGGAAATTTTCAAAAAAATTAATATTGAATCCAGAACAAGAAACAAGTTGGTTAGATTGGATAAGCAAGAGTTGCAAATTCTTTACAACAGTAGTTTACCAATAAGCACAAAAAAGTTTAAGGATTTGGAAGCTCTCTGCAACAACAGAATAATCCCCACTTCATACCATGAATATTATAAAAATCTTAAACACAGTGACAACATTAAAGATGTTTAAAATAATAAATTAAAATTTTCGGTTTTAAAATTAAGTTTTAAATTTGTTTGATTTATCTTTTTATTTCTATAATTCTTTAATTAATTTAAATGTGCAATGTAATGAAGAGTAGGCTATTAATGTTATTTTATCTTTAATACTTAGGTTAAGTTAGTTTATATTCACTGAATAAAAATTATGTTGTTGTGTTTTCTATGGTTCTTAGTAAAATTTAATAATTTATTTTTTAATGTTTTTGTTTTCTACTATTCTCTAATTAATTTAAATGTGCAGTGTAATGGAGAGTATTAATGTTATTATGTATCTTTAATACTTAGGTTAAGTTAGTTTATATTCACTGAATAAAAATATTTTGTTTTGTTTTCCATAGCTGTTCTTAGTAAAATTTAATATTTTATTGTTTTAAGTTAAACGTGAAAAAAATATTAGTTAATAATATTCTATGTAAAAGAACTGTTAGCCTTCATATAAACACTAAATTAAGAAAATCCAACAATTTCCAGACAGTTAACAGCAATAATTCTTAAAGTTTTTATTATAAAAATAATTGCTACTATACCTCTAGTTGGTAGAAATTGAACATAAATATTAAAAAATCAAAATATTGTGGGTGCAGAACTATTCTAAGTGCTATTAAGCTACTTCTGCACTGAACTTTTTAGTGCAGAAATAGCCTATGTCCAATAAATTTGATAAAAATCACAAATTTACTATTGAAAATATAATGATTAATTTAAAAAAGTACAATTTTATACAAACATTGATTTAAGGTATCTCAAATGTATTTTTTATACTAATTATGGCAAAATAAAACTTTTAAATGCCTGTACTGAAAAGTTGAGTATTTGGACTTATAATAGTTCTGATCCAAGCCAGCGATTTTATAACCTGTAAGTGATTAAAGAGAGAGTTTAAAATTTGATACAAATATTTCACTGGTTAAGAATTGGATATCAATAACAATGAATATCATAACAACCATTGATCATAATAAAACACTATAAATAACGTTATAGCAATCAAGTTACCTGTTTTCGGTAGTCTTCTGCCTCTTTATATCTACTGTAAGCATTTCTCATTGAGTGGATCATTTTCTTTGGGATTGGCTTGGAAGCAAATTCTAGGAACCCTCCACTACTTTTAACTGCATCAAAAACCATCCTTTGTGCAATGAGGGAATCTTCTTTCAAATTTTCCACCACAATTTCTTTGTTGACTGAAAAGCCTCTTTCAAGAGTAGCGTTGCCATGAGATAAGAGAAGAAGCATTTTTATAACGTCCTTGATATTTTCAGCTGATTCGAGGCCTACTTCTGTCATCCAGAATTTGTCAAGTCGTGAGTTCTTTTTATTATAATTTGCACATTCAAAAGTAAAGTGAGGTTTTGAGATAAGCGCTCTAAATTCTCTGTCAGCTTTTTCTGCCTTTGCTGGTGAGATGACCTTTGCTGTGACCATTATGTCAAGTGTTTGTGCCATATTTTGACAGGTTGTTTCTTCATCAATTGCTACATTACTTGGGTTTAGGAAAGACAGAGCCTTAGTCAACGGATATTTTAGAGGTGATTTTTCTTGAATTTTAGCAATAAAATGTTGGAAACAACTCCATACCTCTTTTTTAAACCCGAACAAATCCTTTTCTTTTACCTCATGATACAATACAATACAATTAGTTATACTCCAAAAACATTATTATAAAAGAACTTACTTGCAGTCTTCTCCCTGTTTGATTTGTGGTTTGAGATTCCCTTTCCAGTCTGTGTAAGGCGTGCCTTTCACCCGGGCTTGTTTTATAATGTACCATTTATAACAAGACGGATTTGTAATTCCTTTCTTCTTTTTATTAGGCACATTTTTAGTAGTTTCTTCATTATCACATTCCATTTTAAAATATTGAAAACTTAAAACTGTCAACTATGAAAGAATACAACTTTCCTTGTAACCATGAGCTTATAAATAGAGCTGAAACATAACCTCAAAGTCTTAAAAGATCAGCTGTAGCTGTATGAACTAAACCTTGTTCGTTGCAGGAACAGCACTAGTCCTGGACTTGTGCTGTTTCTGAAATAAACGGGATTTTAGACTGTTTGAATTTATACCATAGGGAAGGAAGGTGGACTAATGTCATATCTGCACACAAGCTATATCTACCTAAACAGAATACAAATCCAATAAAAAGTCAAAATGGCAAAAAATGTGACTTGTGTTGTTTCTGTAATAACTGATTCATTTATGATTTGAGTTAATTAATAATATTATTATAATAAATAATATTAAATTTATATTTACCAAGAATTTTAGATTATAATAACATGGTGACTTGTGATTGGAACATGTCACGGAGGTGAGGTTTTACACCATTAATATTAAATATCTAAATTATGACTTTATTAGAGGTAGTATATGCATAGTTCTTAAAAAGTATATGTTTTAATATTTGAAAAAGTACTACATAAATTGAATTATGTAAATTAAAAATTAAAAAAAAAATCAAGAACTAAAAAGTCACAGTTTTTATAGAACGAAAATTAGTAACATGGATACACCAAACAAAAATATTGAAAAAATCCTTCAAAGGGAAAAAGTGAATCCAGAAGTAAGGAAACATTTACTTTTTGGAGAAGTATTGAAAAAGCAACTGGAAGAAAACTTCAAAAGCTTAAAGGAACAAAAACAGAAAAACAGCCATTCCACATAAAATGAGCCTAAGTGTTAAAAAATAAAAGTGAAATAATATAGTTCATTTTAACATAAAGTACTAATAAAATATGTAAATTATTAGAATCCAAGCAAAATAAATACATTTTTTCACTTTTAATGCTTTTTTCAGACCTTGAAAAATACATGTTTCTTGACTTGGGGGGGACATTTTTATCCTGATGTTGGTACTCCTGGTAAACAGCTGTTTTTCCTCCAAGTGGCATATTGTTACTTCCTGTTGGTCACATAACCTTTAAATTAACTGAAGCACCATGTGGTTTTAGTTTTGTTTCAGAACTGTACTTATGAAATATTAAGAAGTTGAGTGATATTTGGTGTCCTGTACGGAACCAAAAAAGTGTTAAAGTTTCTTTTTATAGTTAATCAAAGAAGACAGAATACTGAAAATCTACAAGAGTTAGGTATGTATCAATATTTTTAACCTCCTCTATGTAGTTATTCTCTATATTGTGTATTTGTAAAGAAAACGAGGTTCCGTACGGGACAGATCCGTACGGGACATTTCTGTGTTGGACCTCAATATGATCTGTTCATATCAGTTAGGCCTACTTTTGTTATTTGACTAGTTTGATAACAATGTATTAAGGTGTTTACCAACAATATTTATAAATACTCTCATTACTATCCTTTTATTGATACTTTATTAACAATTTTAAATAGGTCTAATGTCAAATTAATTAAGTAATGTTTAGTACCTGAGCTTTTATCTGTGACATTTCATTGTAGTTTTTAGTCATTTGTTCTGTTAGTATTTCTGTAACCTGTCTTTTATGTGTAGGCCTAGTTTGTGTTAAACATTCTTTATTATTTTTACAATGCTCATTTGAAGTTACCATACGGTACCGTAACTAAGTTATTGACTTCTGCAACCATATTGACAATGTCTATTACACTGTGTGTCTAATGACAATAAAGATTCTTATTCTATCATTAATACTAGTTTCTTTTTTCTAGGAATGGATAATAAAACAAAGAAACAGAGGTACTTTGATAAACTGAAAGCAGATCCAGTGCGCCTAGCTGCGTATCATGAAAAGGAAAGGCAGAGAGTGAATAATCTACGAAGAAAGCAGCGAGAAGAGCTAAAAGGATGACCGGATTTGCAGAAGAAATTAAGGAAACAAGAAACATTAAGAAAGCGTAAGCAAAGGGAAAGAAAGAAGGTAGGCCTTAGCGACCCTAGTATTATCCAAAATTCAGAGCTTGGATCATTCAAACGACCTCAAAGTTTAGGGAAAGCTCTCAATAAATTGAAGAAAAATCTGCCCAAAAGCCCATCTAAAAAGCAAGCTGTTGTAAGAAAATTAATCAATGAATTTCCAGAGTTGTTGCATTCATCAAAGAAGTCTCTGTTTAGGAAAAAAGTACTTTCTGATGAAGACAGGCAGATTGTTGCTAATTTTTATTGTAGAGAAGATATCAGCTATCAAGCTCCTGGTAAAAGGGATACTAAATCCGTTAAGGATCCTGAGACCAAAAAGCGCAAACTTTTGCAGAAACGGTATCTTGTAATATCTGTAAAAGAGCTGTACCAACAGTTCATAGAAGAGACCAATTTGAGACATATTAAGAAAACAACTTTTTACAATTTAAGACCCAAAAATGCTGGTTTCAGACATACCACACACTGTTTGCGTCTGTAAATATCATGCAAATTTCAATTATTTGTTAGAATCGCTGAAAAATAACGGAGTAACAGAAACTGACTTCACTTCGAATGGTAGTGATGTAATTAGCCGTGCTGTTTGTAGTCTTAAAAATGAGGAGTGCCTGTTAAGCTCCTGCATTAAATGTAAAGATGTGGATATTGAGCAGTTTTTAGTAGCTAAGGATACTGAACACTATGATCCTGAAAAAAAAGTCAAATGGAAACGATGGGTAGACATTGAGAAAAGGCCAAAAATAACTGAGTGTTATGGCACAGTTTCTGAGTTGATCTTTGAAATAAAGAAGCAGCTTCCAGCATTTAAAGTTCATTGCTTTGTGAAAAGAGTACAGGCTGATGAGTTTGATACAAGGAGAAAGAAGGGCTTACCTAGTTTTGGAGTTCTTCAAATCGATTTTGCTGAAAATTTTTCTATTATTTCACAAGATGAGATTCAAAGCGCACACTGGTCGCATGAACAAGTTACTTTGTTCACTGGTTGTGCTTGGATTGGGGATACAACCACTTCATACACTGTTGTCAGTGACGATTTGTCACATGGTAAATTATCCATTAAGGTTTTTCTTTATAAAATAGTTGAAGATCTCAAAAATAGGTTTCCAAGACTTGAAGAACTTTCTATCTTCTCAGACGGCCCCTCATCCCAGTTTAAGAACAAGTTTACAGCTTATCTGCTTTGCTCACTGCAAAAATACTTCAGTATAGACGTGGAATGGTTGTTCTTTGCAACATCACATGGTAAAGGAGCCGTAGATGCTATTGGGGGTGCACTGAAACGCAGTGCTTGGCTTACTATTAAATCTAGAAAGCGTCTGGTCTCAAGTGCTTACGACTTTTATGAATGTGGTAGATCTGTATTGCAAGGAACACACCTCTTTTACATCCCTAAGGAAGAAGTTATTCGTCAAGAAAACCAGATGAATGAGGAGTGGGGAAATGTTTTAAAAGTTCCCATTATCCGGTCAAGCCACTACATGCGTCCTTATTATGACAGCCAGAGTGTACTTGTAGCAAGGACTGTCAATTCAGAAATGACCCGACATGACATCATAAAACAACCTGCTCCCACAAAAAACGTCTCCATTATCAGGATGTTTACTTTAGTTCAGAAGATGAAGTGGATGCGATCTGTACGTCTCAAGATGGAGTGGATGCAAGTTATGTGTCTCAAGATAGCAATGAAAGTGACATTTCTAAGCTTCAAAACTTAGACTACCTAAATGCCGTGACTAATGGATCATTTATTGAAGTTGAAATAACAAGCGAGAAGGGACTTAAACATAACTATTTTGCTATTTTCAAAGAAAAAGTTGAAAGTGAAAAGTTACTTGTTACAGTGGAGTTCTTGAAACAATGTACAAAGAAGGATAAACTGTTCACGCTCGATGAAAAATCGGCTTCGTTCAAGAGCAACATTAGTATAAAACAGATTGTAAGAATCCTAGATCAGCCTGATATAGTGACAAAAGGAGAAAGAATCTACTATAAATTTTCTGAAGAATTGTTTTTGTAAATTGGTTAGAACTTTGAATGAAGTAAAAGCTGAAAACAGATTTTGTTTACACACAATGACTCTTGTACAAGGCTTCTTAACGTTAAGTGAGATTTTTCTTAAGTGTTCATTTATTTATGTTAGGCCTATTTTAAATTAAAATTCTCTTAAGTATGTTAGGCAAAGGCATTGTATTGCTCAGGAATTAAAACTGAATGTTAAAAATCAAATATTGGTTTAATTTAAACCCACAATTCACACGTGTCCCGTACGAAACTATAGTATGTCCCGTACGGAACCAAAAAAAATTATATTTAACACAGAAATAAAGTGTGATAAATTAAAATAGTTTGTGGAAATGTCTTGTAAATCTGTTCCACATTGCATTGTATTAATATTAACTCTTAAATACAGAGAGAATCACAGAGATTAACAAAAAAACATGGCATGTTAGCTTAAGGTGACCATAAGGTGTCCCGTACGGAACCAGCCTTTAGTTGCATATTTTCAGATTAGTCAAAACTGAAAAAATGCCAAAGGTTGGGAGAATATAAAATGACTACTGATAAATAGTTTGGAATATTTTTACATTTTTTAGAGAAATATAAGTAATTTTTTAAAGCTTTACATTGATCAAAAACAAGGTTAAAATGTCCCGTACGGAACTTGGAATGGCTGAAAAGATATTTTGGAAAAACATATCAGAGAAAGTGTAAAAAAATATAGGTTTAATAAAGATATTATAGTTATAACAAGATGTAGTTATGTTGGGGCAAAAATGTAATTTAAGCAGACGAAGACGCAGTATGTTGAGATGGTTAAGAAATCAGTATGGGCTTTTTTGGAAGAAGATGACAATAGCCGTTTGTGTGCGGGGAATAAAGAGTTCATTACTAGAAACAAAATTTCTTCATGCCTACCTAGGTGTCTAGATGTTACACCTAGGTAGGCATGAAGAAAACAAAGTAAAAAACAACTAAGTTACATTATTATCTTTAATCTTACCTGCAGTGTACACCTGTAGATTTAGCAGGAATAGTTGCTTCCTTACTGTTGACATATTCTTTTTCTGTAAGTCTTAATTCCTTATCGATGTTTCTAGCCCACATGTACTTATTCCCTTTTATCTTCTTTCCAACAATTTCATCAACTTCTTCGACATTTTTTTCCATAGCTTGGCAGTAACTCTAAAAATATTTTATGAAACGCTCCAAAAACACTAAAAATTACACTCAATTAACTTCACTTTTAAACGAATTTGAGACGCTAAGAAACATTAGAGGTTAGAACAAAGAAAAACAACTCGACAATACCAGACCAGCTGATCAAGATGCTGTCAGATTTGCATGAAATAAAATTTTGAAGTGTGTTTTTTTGTGCTTTAGGAGTATTTGACTAAAGCCCTTATAGCACCAAAACATACTTAACTGAAATTGTGTTTTTTTTACTGTGCCCTTTTAGCATGAATCGATTCAATTATTTCTAAACTCTGTAGGTAATAACCTAGCTATAGGCCTACATCAAAATTGGCTTGCTTGCTAACAAACAAAAACAATGTCGGCTAGGTTTATGTATAATAAAAAAATGTTTATTTGTTCAAAAACTGTGTTTTTGGCTATATTAGAAATATTAAATAATTTACTATGACGTAACTATTTAATCTAGAGAAGTCAATATAATTGTTTGTGTTTATATATACAACTAGAGCACCCGGAAATACTTCGCTATTGCTTGATTTAATTTTAATGGTAGTCATTTGTTAGGTTTCAGCTTTAGGCCCTTTTACCCAGGTTCAAACACTAAGGGAGAGGTTAATAATCATACATCAGTGGTTCAGTTATAGAATACCTATTTTATATCTATTTAAACAAATTACCTCAGCTTGTAAACATTACTGTAACTAACAACAATAATATCTAATACATAATTCATATACCAGGTATTGAGTTTACCAGACAGACTGGATGTACGGTATAGGCGACTATAAGAAGTTACGTCTATGTTATCTACCCCAAAACTCTGAATTCAACGTGACTTTAACAATAGACCAAAATACTCTCTTTTGTTCACTCAGTATGTTGTCTTCAATACGTCCTGGTCCTTCCTTCACTTGACTCATGATAATTCTTCCGGATGTTCCAATGGTCCAAACTTTGATCTGTGTAGAGATTTCTGCGAAGCTAACTTGCCCCGCAACTCTCGTTCAGCACAAAACTGGCCGAACTCGTAGCTCCTCGGCTCACTGGTCACATGACCACTCCACTCTGGTCAAGATTCGGATTATCCTATATAACCCGTCCAGCTTCCTGTTGACATATCCAAAAAAATAATCACTGCTTCTGTAGCATTTAGCATTTGTTTTGTCTTTCGTTGCACGACCTCTTACGCAACCGAATTAACATTTCCTTATACATATTATACTTCCTGGTCTATCTTGCTAGTCAATACCTTTACACCAAATACACTAACTCTAATAATTAATATATCTAAACCTATCCAGACTAATCCTAATACATTCCATGTATTACTTTGACTTAATCAAATTGCAAATGGTTTTTATGCCACTTATGAATAATACTACACAAATTTAGTTTGTTTGCAGGAAGTTAGTGCAATTTATTTGTATTGTATAGGGGTAGCTACCCCATTTTAATCTCTTTAATTGTAGTGATCATATTCTCTAAACAATCCTGGTACTAATATGTGAAAATTGTGAAATTTTAAGTCAAATTAGTTGAGTAGTTTTTGAGAATATAGACATTTTTTTTATATATTATTATTGAATTTTAAGGGTAAGAATACTTATTCCATTTTATTACTTTTATTTAAGTAATCAATTACAAATGGTTTTATGTCACATAAGAATTATATTACACAAATTTAGATTTATAGGTTGTAGGAAGTTAGTGCAATTTATTTTTGTTGTATAGCGGTAGCTACCCTATTTTAATCACTTTTATTGTTTTTTTTTTAATCAACATATTAGCCACGGATCAATTATATAATTATATTATATTGTATGTGAGTACTCACGTCTATTGATCCTTTTTGTTTTTTCTTGTTAAAACAATTGCATTTTCGGGCATGACATGTGCCCATCATCAGGTTTTATAAATATATCACATAACACAAGAACATAAAAACACATATATTTCACTCAATGTGGAGATCGTTAAAGTCAAACACGCACTTTTTTATATTTCGAGCATTGGTGTGCACACCGCATCAGTTGTTAAGATGGTACTGATTGAAGTTAGGTTATGCAATGATATTGGAACGTGTCCCCCTCCCTTGTCTTGTGATTAGCGTATCATAAAATAAGTTTGACTTAAATGACAGCTGATCGTTCAATATGTTGTTGGGTTCAGCTTTTAAACCTTTGTAAATTTCAAATTCCTGTAACGCGTTTAGAGTATTTCCCTTCTTACATTTATGTAATATACTCATGTTAGTGTTAATATCAGTATATGAATGGAGGTTATTGATAGGATGTTCAGCGTATGTGGATTTAATAGCTCTAAGGTGGCAAATGTTCTTTGAACCTAATGTTAAATGGACATCCAGTTTGTCCTATGTAGAAACTAGGACAATCATTGCATATTAACTTGAAGACACCGGTTGTTTTATATTCGTCGAATTTTTCTCTAGTCTTTGGTTTGAGTAGAAATTCCAACTTATTAGTGGTACGGAACATGAGAATGATGTTATTACTGGCCATTATATTCCTTAAAGTGTTGTTGAACATGTTACCATAAACAGAGCCCGCGCAAGCTATTCTGCTGCCCTAGGCAAGATATTTTTTGCGCCCCCCCCCACAATTAGATTTTTTGTTTCCATTTTCCTCCTCAATTGAACCCCTTACCCGAAATCACCACTTCTTACGCATTTTTTTTTGTACTTAACGAGACTTTTACATTAATTTACACACAGAATCACAAATTACATATACAAATACAAACAATATAAAGAATACTTAACGAGGAAAATCTAACCTGTGTGGCTACTAGTACTACTATAATTATGATAGATAATTATACGCGAAACCCTTAGTGTCAGAATATTTATTTCATTAGGTACATAATAGGAACTTATCAGATAAAAATAAAAACCGATCATTTTGCAGAAGAAATAACTTTAATTCTAAAAGTTTACATAGATTATAGGGAAAAGTTAACAGAAAGAAGGTCTAAATTTTATAATTTAATTTTTCTTAATTTCATCTTTGTGAAAGAAATCACCAGTTCGTTCAAGTCGATGTTTTTTGCCAAGACTTGTCCAATTGATAGAGTGGCCAGTCCATGAAGCCTTTCTTGCGTCATGGTAGATCGAATATAAGTTTTAATTAATTTTAATTTTGAAAAATTACGCTCACCACTAGCAAGAGACACAGGCAGAATCAGAAAAATCCGTAAAGCCATGGACAAATTTGGGGCACAATCTTCAAAGTCATTGCTTATGATGAAGTTAAGGACATCTTGTGGATTTGCGTTCTTGGGTACTCTTCTAGCAATGGCTTGAACTTCATTGCAAAGTTCGTGGCCTTCAATATCTTTAGCCTCTCATTGTTTGAGAGGAAATGTTCTAAATTCATACAATCGTCCATCAGGGATTTTGTTGTTGCGGCATTCAACTTGGATATGTTGTAGAGAAATCCGAATATAGAAGTAACCTCTTCGAACTGTTGAAATCTTTCATCCAGAGAAGAGATTGCAGTATCGAGAATGGAAAAATGGAAATTGACTTTGAAATGTTTTGAGGGGATACCAAAAGTTCATCATCCGCTTCGAAATCAAACTGTTTTTTCTTCTTTTTCAACCGAGTTGGCAGGGTTTCTGTTTCAAATGCTGGTTGAATATTTAGCTCTTCTGCCACTCCTCTGGCGTCAAATAGAATACTTCCAAAGCCATCGTTGCAACGTAACTTTTGTAAGTACGATTTAGTTTTGCTTAGTTGATCTTTGGCAGCAGCCAAATCGAATTGTTTGGATTGTAACTGCTTACTTGTTATGTTGATTTCAAAAAGTATACTGTGCTATAAAACTACACTTACAACAAAATTGTATTTTTCAATTTTTTTTGCCAGACCTAAACCTTGCACTCGTGAGTTGTTACCTGTTGGCCCATTTAAGGAGCGATCTTCATAAATGTCCATTAAAGCATTATGAACATCACCCAGTTGATATCGAAGAGGTACGAGAGCATCTATTTGACTTTCCCATCTGGTTTCACTAAGGGGCTTAAGCGTCAATTTACATGTTTTTTTAGAGTATTCCAACGTTGTGTTGAAGCAGAAAAATAAACATAAATGTCTTGAACCAAAGCAAAGAACTTCGTAGCCTCCAAGCAACAATGTGCTGCATCATTAACAACAAGATTCAATGAATGTGAGCTACAAGGCACATAAAACGCTCTCGGGTTAATCTCTTTGATTCTCTTTTGTACTCTGGAGTGTTTGCCTTTCATATTACTTCCGTTATCATAGCCTTGACCGCGTAAATCGTTGATGCAAAGTTCGAGTTCTTTCAATTTTTCAACAATTGCTTCAGTTAAACTAGCACCAGTTGTCTCAGTCAAGGGTATGAAACCTAAAAAGTGCTCTAGAATTTCACTTGTAGTTTCCGTGATAGCCACAAATCTTAAAATGACAGTCATTTGTTCTGTATGGCTGACGTCTGGAGTGCAATCAAGAATTATAGAGTAATACTTTGCAGCATGGACTAGAGAAATAATTTTAGCCTGCACTGCGTTTGCTAACAGTTTGATCATTTCATTCTGAACATCTTTGCTCAAGTAATGTACCTTTGTCTCATTGTCTTGAATTTTGTGAAGATGTTCATGCATCAAGGGGTCAAATAGTGCAAAGAAATTTCAAGAAGTTTCCATTACCGGCTGTGAAGAGTTTCTCATGTTTTCCTCGAAGTGCCAGATTTTGAGCTCCTAAAACTCGCACAAGAGCAATTATTCTTTCCAAGACACTTTTCCAATATTTTTCTTCTTGTTTCATCAGACGTAAATTTTCATCATCTATAGTTTTATTTTTATTTAATCTTAGCTCAAGTTCCTTCCATTCATGAAAGCAAGTTATGTGACCGTCGCTCTTTTCATGATTACTCAGAATTGTAGCTATATTTTTCCAATCATTGGCTCCTTTTGAACACAAACTTGGCTGTGAAGTTGATTTAAAGAACAGTTTACAACAAAAGCAGAAAACCAAATCATTAGATTTTGAGTATAGCAACTACGTACGACAGACAGATTCACCATTGGCTAGTTGCCTTTTGTAATGATTCTTTGAAAACCTCCTACGACCGATATCGAGTGGAAAATCAATATCCTTTTCCTGATGAGGACCATGTTGAACAAGAGATACTCGAAGAGTGTCATCACATCTGTCAGGCCAAGTAGCTGGGTCATTAAAATCAAGAGCTGATTCTGATTCTAAATTTCTCGATTTTCTAGCGTAGACACATTCAACTCTTCTTCAGTACCTACACTTTCATCATTAACTTCCTCTGTTCGAATTTCACTGACGTTCTCCTCAACATCATAATTATTACTTCTATTTTCAAGTAGATAATCTGCTTCTGATGAGAGTCCCGGTCCCGCTTCCTCTTGATCCACTGTGTTTTGTTGTTTGATTTGTTCGTGGCGTAAATACTTTAAAAATTACCCTTTTTTGTTCTGAAATAAACTTGTCCTTCTCAGCTTTCCTTTTCCGGTATTGGAAGCCAGATAGTCTTTTTCTTTCAGCCATTATAACGAACAACATCTACCTGAAATGTAAGACATTATATGTAGAAGTTTACTACACATTGTAGAAATTTAAAAAGGTGCCTACTTTTTCAAAATATATTTCTTGAGTCTGAAAAGCTCAAAAGTTGCAAGAATATTGTTTTAAACTTCATATTTTGACATTTGAAATAGTACCAAGTTACCAAGTACTGTACATATTTTTGATGATGGTTTTATACTTAGAAAAAGTAAATTTTTATCAGACCAAGCATAATACAGAATGTTTATCAGCTAATTTATACAGAAACGTATGCTGTAGGCAGCACTGTAACCGCTGATTAGTATATTAAAATAATACCAAGAAACAGATGATTCAAAACAAAACACTGGGAGGCCAGAGGTCTGGCAAGAATTAAACTATTACGTTTATACGTCTTTTATTTTTTGGTGGCTTACAAAGTCACGATTTTATTTTAATGTAATTTCCTTTTATTTACCATTAAATTGAAAGTGAATTTAACTATCTTTCTTAACCAATGCATCTCATGGAGGGTTAATGGACTAAACAAGTAACAACTATGAATAATACATTGACACATATAGCCTAAGTCAATAATAATAATAATACAAAAATCAATAAATTATGTTCCCTGTAAATTGAACGAGGACGAGAATTAAACTTATTCTTTTATTACCTACTTCACTTACCTATATCAAGTTGTATACAGTTTTTCCACTTCGTACATTGTAGGACACATCCGACACAAGGCTGTATGAGGTCAAACTTTTAAATACGGGAAAAGGCGAGTGTTTACATTGTGTTCTTGCCATGATTCAAGTTCACTGAATGTCTTTTTTGTGTGGACTATACCTGGCTGTTCTTGGCCAATCTTGATTTGGGAAAATTGTGATGTAGTAAATTTTGTACTATTAGATGTAGCAGTAGAATCAAAATCCAATAATTTATCACCCATGTCTAAAACTTTAAATGGTCTCTCATGTTATACAATATTTTACTTCCTCTACACTTTCCACCCGAAGAAACTTCCTTTTCTCTATTAAAGCAAAATTTCTATCAGCCGGTGAAAAACTGTGTCCCACCACTAAAAACTTGTGCTGTATGGTATCTACAATGTTGTTAGCTGCTAAGTATAAGTACAAAAAAATCATCATGCTATTTTTACTTTATCACTCTACTATAGTATAGAGAAAGTATAGTGATTGCAAAAAATCCGATAGTGATGAGATTTTTGTGGAAATATCCGTTTTGGGACTCCGTGAGACATTTGCACCAGACATGTCAAGTAGGCCTGTATAGATGCACGAAAAACGGTTTTGAAAAATTTTGAAAAACAACCCCCTTTTTGTCAAAAAAAACCTCCAAAAAATCAGTTATTATTTTTTTTATAACAAAACGGCTTTTGGGGGTTTTTGTCCATAAAAGGGATTGTTTTTCAAAATGTTTCAAAACCTTTTTTCGTGCATCTATACAGGCCTAATTGACGTGTTTGGTGCAAATTTGTTTGAAATCGATCGAATAGTTTTCCCTCTAGATAATAATAATAGTATTTATTATTTAATCTCCTACTTTAATAAATCATCACTTCTCCTACCCCATCTACAACTATGAAGTCACAGTGAATCTGTTTAATTAAATATATTTGTGAGAAAGTATTTGCCAGTTCCTGGTACCGTTTATTTATTTGGCCGCAGCAATTGTCACTCCAAATGACTATATTTCTCTTTTGGGTCAGATGCATGTTGTTTATGGCTCTAAATAGGGTTGCCATATGTCTGATACCCAAAAAGAGGACATTTGTTATATTCTGACACCCAAAATGAGGACATTTTATGTTGCGGTGGCTAGGGGTTTGATATGTAATATCCCACATAAAAAAGGGAAGGTCCGGGGAAAACATTGAAAAATTAAACCTTCAGAAACGGGTTTGAACCTGTTTTTTTTACTTTTTTCGAATTTACCTGATACAAAATATGTTTAATGCATTTTTATAGTTAGTTATTGGTAGATAATGGAAAGAAAAAACTACAAAATGTTTGTGTGAATAGTATAATGTTAATAAGTTACAATATTAATAATACAAAAATAATGGTACAATAATTATTACTTAAGGTTAAATATTAAACTATATAAAATATTAAAATAAACATAACAGTACCAATTTTTTCTAACTTATTTTGTTAACTAAAAAAATAAAAGAATATTTTTTAACTTAAAAATAAAACATCAAAAGTCACAGTCATTATCAGAGTCATTATCAGAACTACTCAACACATTTCCTTCATTACCACTACTTATATTTGGCCCTTCTTTGTCTTGAAACCAAGAATACTTGGCAGAAGATCCAATACTCTTTAATAGTTTTTCATTGTGTAAAATATAATAATTGTAGAATTCTAAACAAGAAAAGTCTTTAAAATTATATTGTACACATAGTATATTTTTTACTGTGTTAAGAGAGAGTCTGTTTCTTTCCTTAGTCCACTGGGAGTTCACTCTCTCAACAAAAGCATTGTGGCTGGGAATGCAATAAAAAAATTCAACAAGTTTCAAAATTTCAAAATAATAAATTTTATCTACACTCTTAAAATATTTCACCCAAATGTCATTGGATAACTTAAGTTTCTTTTTACTATGACTTTTACTAGTTTCTCCTTGATCAGCAGCAGCTTCCTCCAATTTATGATTTTTTTTAAAGTTAAAAAATTAGAAAATTGATCATGACACAACCCATCATCTATTTCAATATTACTTCTGTCATTAAAAAAATTACAGAGGCCTCAACATCTTCTCAAGAAGGAATACTGCTTAAATTCATCCATTTAAAAGATTTGAAATTATCATACTGGTTCAGCCATTTTTTTTTACTCATAAGATCCCTCATATACTTTGCTAACTTCTTGTTTAAAAAGATTGCACTCATGTTCAAACCCTTCATTTGTTTTCTTATTTAACATATTTTTTACATTGATTGAAAGAAAATTATTCAGTTTTCTAATTGAAAGGATGGTGTGCACATCTTCCAAAATAGCCATAGTTTCTGCCAAAGAATTTTTTTCTTGTTCTAGAAGTAAAATTTTGTCATGAAAAATACTCATAAGAGAGGAAACAAACAATAACCTAATTTCACTAAAAATCATCCTCAAAAAAACCTTTTAATCAAATTTGGAATATTGCTTTGAGAAAGAAAGTATGTTTTTAAAGCTGGAAACATTTGCAAAATTCTTTGTACACAAGGAAATAGTGACAACCACCTAGTTTTAGAATGAAAGAGTAGCTGTCTATATTCAATTTCAACAAAATCACAAAATTCTTTCAGTTCTTCAGTGCGAATAGTATAAATTGAAAAGTAGTTAAACATTTTTAACACCATACCTACCTACAACAAAATAATGTTTTAATTATTACACAAAAAGCCCAAATTATATTTTTAAATTATTAAAGTTCTAGAATGAAAACAATTAAAATCATTAGACACACAAATTTTAATCATTTTAAAAATAGCTCTGCCTGCAAACAAACTTGGTAAATTAAATTAATTAAACAGTTGTGATCTACAAAGAAAAATTATCAGTTACTCTTGTTTATCGAATAAAAACTCTTACCTTTATGAAAAACAGCGATGAATGTGCCGACTGGACATATTTTACATTCTGCCTCAAACATGTTCCTCAAATCTTTCCTGCAGACAGTCCGTAAAAGAACATTTTCGTTTTTGTTCTTTTCTCTTTCCTTTTTCATCTCCCATTTCAATTTTAAAAATATATCGATACACAATAAAATAGATGGAGAGGAACTATGTGAATAAATTAACTTGTCACTACAACTAAATACTGAACAAAACAACAGTGAACGGTGAACGAGACAGTCGAAAATGACCCATACAAATGCAATGCAATGTAAACGTGAAGAATGGAAGACAAACAGGAAACAGGTGTTATGGTTGCTCGCGCAATCGAACTATTTACTGCTCACTTACTTCTTTCTTCTTTCGATGACAGACGACAGTAGTAAGAACAACAGAGACGTGATCAACATACCAGCGTAACCGTAGCATCTCAACTATCGCATCAAATGTGAAAGAACTGTTATAATAATGCGTATTATGTTGTAAGCATTTAAAAACTAAGTCAAATTCATGAAATAATTTTCCAATTTAGTCCTTCCTTACGTTATTTTGTGAATATATTAATACATTACTTCCAATAGTCTAAAAAGAGGACATTTCCTGTAATTTAGGAAAATCCCCTGGACCATTTTTTTTACCTCAAAACCCGGACATGTCCGGAGAAATCCGGACGTATGGCAACCCTAGCTCTAAATAAACAGGATATCAGAACCTCTGCTCCTGCCATATACACATAATAGCAGCCAAATAACACTGGTATCAGCAATGTGAATGCCAAAATTAAACACAGACAGCTGTTGAGCATAGTACATGTCTGAGTGAGTAAGCTTTGGTATGGGGAAAACCTTTTGCAAATCAACTACAATAGTGCAAGTGTCACTCGATGGCTCAGTTGAGTTGGTACTATCAGCCTTTATTTGCTTAAAAGCTTGCTCAGCCTTGCAGCGATGTAGTTGTTTGATGTACTACTCGCAAATCTTCACTGTTTAGTTCAATTTTCAACCTGTCGCAGGTTTTACAAGTATCTACTCGTGGTTTCCTAAATTTGTGTTTAGGAAAATTGTCTACGAAAATACTTTTTCCAAGCTTTTTCTTGGTCACTAAGTTTTGTACTCGTTTGGAGGTTTAATGCCAAAAATGGTCATACAAATTTTTTTTACATACCCTTACATGTCCTCCTTTTCCATCTAGTGCCATAAAAGTGACAGTGCACTGACGCCGGCTCTCTTCAGGTGACTCGTACTGCCCATGCCGTCTTCTTTGTACGGGAATTACGGTTATTAATCCAAGTAAAAATGCATTTTGCTCCGGTCCATCAAGTGTATGTATGTCTTGAAACAGATTTAGTTTATGATCATCTGATAGCTCGCTACATTTGAACTTGCATTTCTCCTGAAAACATAAAATAGCATTAATAATCTGCAGTGGGGTTTTAATTTAGGTTATAAAACGGAGAAAATACGAAAAATGCAGATTAAACATTTTAAACAATGTAGTCCTAAGTTGTGATGAGATTATTTAAGGTTATTAGCTTTATTTCACGTAAAAAATGACACACTAGGTTCTTAATTTTCTTTTCCACAACTTGTTTATCAACACCAAAAGTATCTACGATTCCTTGTAGAGCATCTTGTTTCTTATTTCTATCTTTGTACACTTTCAAACGACAGTCCCACGGAACAGGACGATCATGGTAAAGCTCAATAACTTTTGCGTTGGTCCACTCCATGACTGAATACGGCGCTGTCTCCGCCACAACTGAACCAAGTGCGTGCTGCGTGAAGACAACGGTTGGCTCGTACCCACTACCGGCTCTCACTGGCTTCCTTTGATGGAGACCGACACTAGAGCGATTTTCGTTGGCAAACCATTGGCTCAGCGGCACATGCCAACGGCCACGTCTTCATTGTATTGGCTTTGCCAAATTGGCAGTGCCAACAGCGGCATAGTGTGGATGCCACTTAAGAATCGTCCGCTTGTTGTATTTTGGTTGGTTTACTACGCCAAAGCATTCAGTACTGATTTTTTGTTAACTTTTGAAGTAGTTATTAATTCGGATCCACACTAGCTATTTCTTATATTAATACAGTAGTTACAATTCAATTTTTTTTTTGTTAATTAGGTATCATTTAAATGGTTTACAATTGATTTTAATCACGTTAATATATACCAGCTTATTTAATATTGGAATATGACGTAATCGGCGATGGTCGGCTTGGATCGTGGAACCTTTAAGTTAACTTAAACAGTTTGTTCTTATATAATATTCTCTAGTGTTTATCAAAATTTACAAATGTTTTTTACATACAAATAATTATAAATGGTGGAATTTCATAGTCATCTATAGTCAATTGTTTTATTTAATACATCGAGATTTATAACTAAATATAGAATGGGAACGTGGAAGTGGGCCGTTCCTCTGTACAATGTGTTATGTCTTTCATCCTTGTGCATTTAAATGGTATTATTAGATAATTTCGTCTGTAGTTTGTTTTAAATAAAGTTTGGAATTTGATGGAATGATATTAAATAAAGATATGTGATGTTATTATTGTGCTGTGAGGTAATTGATTTCATATTATATTCTTATAAAACCAAATTGATTTTATATTTTTTGCTTTTGAATTGCTGAATGTATATATCTAGATAAATACCTTATATTAGTAGTCAGAGCAATTCTTAATTATAGTATATCACTACAGCTGTTTCGCCGATCACAGTCGGCTTCGTCAGGTGCAGGACACTTAAATAAAACACATTAACACAACACTGAACATATAGATATTAAAAACATTGTTATGAAATAATCGGAGGCTAGCTCTTCGTTAAATTTTATATTAAAAATGTCCGGGTGTGGCCACATCATTATTCGTTCGTTTCCGGACGGATGAAAATAAGACGGATGATAGTTAACTGCCGTGGAAGTCCATTTGTTTATTCAGAGATAAGATTATATCGTAGATCGGGTTGGCTGCGAAGTTCAATTTCTCATTAAGAAGTATGTTGGGATGTTTCTTTTGGGTGATGTATATATTATATTCCTCCAATACATCGAGACGGTGTCCCTTCCTCTCATTATGAATGATATCAAGATTGGTATTGATATTAGTGTAATTATGATTGGTGTTTATCAAATGTTCGGCAAAATTGGAAGTATGTTTGGAGAGATGATTTTTATGTGACGGTAAATGTTCTTTAAACCTTTGTGTAAAGGATCTGCCAGTTTGACCTATATAAATTTTTTCGCAGTCGTCACACTTGAGTTTGTATACTCCACTATTGTCAAATTTATTGATAATATTTGGCTTTATCTTGGTTTTGAGGATGTTATTCAGGCTATTGGAGGTTCGGTATGCCAAGTTGAAACCATGTTTACGGAATATGTTGTGTGTCGGACGGTCCAGAATGTGGTTATATTTAATTGGTACGAATTTTCTGTTTTCCTTTTTTGCCGTAGGTTGGAATATATTGTTGCGATCGCTAATTTTCTTTTTATGTTTATATATTAGTTTGTCTATTATCTCTGTTTTGAAACCATTTGCGTTTGCTATTTGTTTCATTATCGCTATTTCATTTTTAAGGTCATTTTGGCTCATAGGTATGCTAAGTGCCCTGTATACGAAACTGTTGTATGCGGCCAGCTTGTGTGATTGTGGGTGATAAGAACTATTGTGTATGGTATGATCAGTTTGGGTTGGTTTTCTATAGATTTTAAATGTGTTTTTATTATTATGCTTAGATATTGTTAAATCAAGGTAGTTTAGGCTATTGTTGGTTTCCACTTCAGAAGTGAAACTTAATAATGAGTGTATGTTGTTCAAATAATTGGTAAACAAATCTATCTGTCTTCTTGTGCCATCGAATAGACAAATTATATCGTCCACGTAGTGGTGGTAATATATGATGTTTTTTAAGAATTTGTTTGTTAGGTTCATTATGTGATTATTTTCTATTTCATTAAGAAAGATTTCCGCCATGATACCTGAAAGAGGTGATCCCATCGCTAAGCCTTTATTCTGTAAGAAAGTTTCATTATTGAAGCTGAAGTAGTTCTGAGAGAGACATATTGAGAGCAGGTCAACCAATTCTTTTGCCGCTTCTTCGGGAAGTGTGTTATGTTTTAGTTTTTCTTTTAGGATATCTATTGTTTCTTCTATGGGTATATTAGTGTATAGGTTTGATATGTCAAAGGAAATCAATGTGTATCGAGGTAGTACATTTACATTACTAATTTTATTTATCAGATCTAAGCTGTTTTTTAAACTGTGGCTCTGTTCAAATTTTACTGTCTTTTTGATAGTACTCTCAAGAAATTTTGATAGTTTGTAAGATGGTGCGTTGGTGAAATTCACTATGGGTCGAATAGGTATATCCTTTTTGTGCATTTTCGGTAGGGCTCTTAGAATTGGTGCGGATGGTTTGATCATTTTCAAATGTCTTTTCGTTTTGTCATCAATGATATGACTGCATTTGTTTATATGTTGTTTGATGATTGTGTTAAACTTGTTAGTCGGGTCTTTCTCAATTTTAACTATATCATTAGACTTGAAAAATTCTTGTGTTTTATTAATATAAACATCCTTGTTTATTATTATTACAGAGTTCCCTTTATCGGCTTTTGTTACTATTGCATTGTTTATATTTAATTTATGTTTAATGTTTTGAGCAATCTTGTGATCATTAAAAGGTGTAAAGTTATTGGAGTTTGATTGGGATTTACTTGCGTGTACAATGCTTTTGTCAGCTATGACGTATCTGATAAGGTCTTGTTTATTTGCGGGGAGACATTGGATGCCTTCCTCGATGTTTACAAGCGCAGATCGAAGGTTATCTTGTTTTCCTCGTACATTATGTTTTAAACCTTTACTTAAAAGTAGAGATTCGGGTTCGGTAAATATTATGTCTGTTAAATTGTTTAATCTGGGATAGAATTCATGAGCTTTGATAAAGTTTGTACTTTGGCCTTTGTTATTGATAAGGTTGGACAGTTTATTATTTAAGTTGGATTTCCTGATTGATAGTTTAGGTTTTATTTGTCTTTCTATTTCTTGAAGTAATTGGTCGAGTTCAATGAAATGTAAAGAACTACTGAGTTCTAAATATATACCGAGTAATTTGGAACTGATAATATCTTTCTTTCTGTATAAATATTTAATGTCTTCTTTTATCCACATTCTTTCCGCTTTACTTTTGGTTTTCTGTGCTGCTAGAGATTTGTTTTTTATTCCTACGCAAACGTGTTTGGGAATAACTTTGTTAAGTAGACATACTTTGTTGAATTTTATGTTCAATGATGTAATATGAAATTTCAATTTTAAGTTCAAGTACTTGTAAGCGAGTTGAGCGTGACTAGCTGAATTCATATTATATTCTTATAAAACCAAATTGATTTTATATTTTTCGCTTTTGAATTGCTGGATGTATACAGGGTGTCCTCGAACTCTCTGGACCCCTTTTGTGGATATGTTCCTGGGATCCAAAAAAACATATTTCACAATATAAACATGGGTCTACGGAGCTTATTTTTTCGTCTGTCTGTCTGTATGTGTTTTTTACAAAATACCTAATATGTTTGGAAGTAGAAGAGATATTAAGCTCAAACTTTGTATATCTATTTTTTCCCTAACCTTTTATTACTGTACCAAAAATTAGAACATTATTTTAAATATTTTCAAAATGGCGGCCTTTTAAAATTTTTAATGTCAAATATCTCAAAAACCGCTAATTTTACAAAAGAATTACAAGAGACAAAAAAGTTAAATTTTTTAATAACAAACACAATGGTTTTTTTATTTTTTCTGTAGCTCAAAGGGTAACAGAGATTTTGAGAAAAAAAGAAAAAAATATTTCTTGGTAGTTGTCAACAATAACCAGAATTACTCTA